>JAOXYA010092039.1:0-11065 GCA_028565675.1 Sorex palustris
GACCCATCATTGTTACTGGTATTTGGCATATTGGGTATACCACGGGGAGTTTGCCAGACTGCCGTGTGGGCAGGTTATATTCAGTAGCCTGAGTATCACAGACATGAGAAATAAAACTGAGTTTCACATATGGCTGGAGCCTTGGAGAACAAGAGTTAACCCAGCCAGGAATCTCTCACTATTACTCAATCAGAGCATTGTTGGGCTTCTAATAAGTATTCCTGTCCTGCTGTCCTCACCGGAAGCGTCTTGTGAAAAGTGAGCTGCAGAAATGGTCAGCTTTTGGGGGTGCAGGACTGTGACTAGTAGCAAACCTGCTTTGCATTCTTGAGGCTGTGAGTCCAGTGTCTAGCTCCACCCCACTTCGCTGCTCTGAGGTCCCCAGCCCTGTGAGTGTAGGAATAGCTGGTGCCACATCTAAAAATCCAAGCAGCACAGCTAAGAGTGTATCACCCCAGGTGCACTACAGAAACCAGACCTGCTTGTGCCTGTCCTTTATCATCCCACACAGAAAACCAGTGACTAGAGCAATGGCCCTGTGGGCATCTGCTCTGCAAGGGGACCTACCAGGTTCAATCCTTAGCACCCCATATGGTCCCCCGAGCACCAACAGGAATAATTCCTGAGTGCGAGCCAGGAGCAACACCTGAGTATCACCGAGTGTGATCCAAAAACAAAACCAATGTCTACTAACTGATGCAAGAATAGACAAAATGAGCTTGATAACACATGCAATAGAAACTATTTGGTAATTTAAAGTACAACTGGAAAGCTCCTACTGTGGGTAAGTTTCTTGCATCAGACCTGGTGCTTGCATTGGTGTCTGGTTTGATCCTTGGGACTACTTATGGTCCCCAGTGCCCAGCCAGGATTGATCCCTTAATGCAGAACCAGGAGTGTGCCCTGAGCACCCCTGGGTGTGGCCCAAGCTCCTCCCCACCAAAAGAAACACATTATGTCATTGGATTACCTTTAAAAAATTTATGTTAAACTGAGGCTGGAGAGATAGTACAGCAAATAAGGCACTTGTCTTGCATTTTGACAATGTGGGTCAAGCCCCACCATCATATACAGGGCCCAGAGCACAACTAGGTATGGCCCCAAATCAAAAAGAACCCCTAAAGAAATTAGGCCAAGTGAAAGTCTATTTGTATTTAAAGTCCAGAAATGGCACATTAGTGAAGATAGAAAGTAGTTTCTTGGGGATAGGAACAGGATTAGCTATAAGTGAACATGAAAGGGAATAAAAATGATATTTATAGTAAGATTGCACCACTTGGCAAAGTCATCAACTTTGGGGGCTGAGGAGAGCTCAGTGGGCTGAGCACATAGCTTACATGCAGATTCCAGGGTCAATTCCCAGAAACATAAGGTACCCCAAACCACCAAGAGCAACCCCAAGCTTGGCTAGGTATGGCCCAAAGAACAGAAATTAAACTGTTAGGTAAAATTTAATTCATCTAATGAACAAATGAACTAGCATCTATTAGATACTTTGCAGTGACAGGGTTTCTTTCAGAAACAGGAAGTCATATATGATTGAGAATTTTTCTGGGTGTGACCATAGAGAAGGCAGTCTAAGAAATTTCACATCTGGCTCCAATACCCATCCCCCGATTGGCCAGAGAGGTAGCTCTATTGGTTTGGCACACATGATTTGCATGCAGGAGCCCAGCACACAGCCCCCAGCACACCACTCTGACACCTGAGCACCACAGGTGTAGGCCCCAAAGTGCTGGAAAGCTGGAGCACATGCATGATGGACTCCTGGGTCAATCTCTGGCACCATGTGGTATCCCCAGGCACCACCAAAAGCAACACGTGCATGACGGACTCCTGGGTCAATCTCTGGCACCACGTGGTATCCCCAGGCACCACCAAAAGTAACATTATCCCCTGTACTACCTCTCCACTCCATCTAGATTTTTTTAAATTGAGGTATCATAGTTTACAGTGGCATTAAAATCATTTAATAGTTGCAGAATACCAATAGCCACCAGTGGTTCAAAATCCCTCCACCATTTTCCCATTAGATTCCTTGGAAGGGGAGTTTGGGCCGCATCTTGCTGTGCTCAGGGCTTACTGATGTCTGCACTCAGGGATCACTCCTGGCGGTGCGCAGGACAGCATATGGGATGCTGGGGATCCAACTCAGGTCAGCCGCATGCAAGGTAAGTGCCCTACCTGCTGTGCTGTATGTCCTTAGATTTATTTTTTAAGAGCAATTTTTTTAAAATTTTTATTTATTTTATTTTTAAGAGCAATTTTAAGTTTATAAATCTCCTGTATAGTACCTGCCCCCATGCATTCATGTTCAGAGTCCATAGCTTGTTTACATTTATTCTTGGTGTTGGATTTACAATGGGTTTGGGCAAATGTTTTCATCATAAAGTATTGTTCACAGCCCTAAAAATTCTTTACTATTCCCAGGTCCTGGAGACACAACTTTTTCTGCTATCTCCATAGCTTTGCTTTTGCAGAATGTCATATCACTGAGACTATATCTTATGTAGCCTTTCTAAGCTGCCTCTTTCACCGATTAATTGCCCCAGTGTATTCATAGACTGATAGCACATATATTCTTAGCATTAAATAGAAAATATTCCTCTATCTGGAAGTTTGTTTATCCATTTACATATGTTTCTTTACAGAGCTGACTTTCACAAATAGAACTGTTTAAACGTTCATGCGTTGATTTTTTTTCTGTTTGGATCACACCCAGCGATGCACAGGGGTTACGTCTGCCTCTTCACTCAGGAATTACTCCTGGTGGTGCTCAGGGGGCCATATGGGATGCTGGGAATTGAACCTGGGTCAGCCGCATGCAAGGCAAACACCCGACCTGCTGTGCTATTGCTGTACAGCCAACAGCTCTCTTTTGGCTCCTGTACTTCTGAACTGCTGAATTGTTAAGGAGAAGGAAAAAAGAAAGGAAAAAAGGACTCCATGGATCTTTTATAGTTAACTTGTAATGAAGCAAGGATTTTAATTTGAATTACTTTAAGTCGATAAGTGATTGTTATGAGCGAAATAAAAGACCATTTTTAAACTATGATTATCAGTAGCCTGAATAACTCTCAATACTTGAACATTTTTCCATAGAGGTGCATGTGGTTTTTGAATATACTCCCAGTTATTTTACTCTTTAACTCAGTCTATGTTATTTTAGAATCAATGAGTTCAGGAGAAGCCTCAAAAAGCTGAAGCAGATATTCTATATGTGGAAACTCCAGTTTCAATCGTCAGCATCTCATAGTTCCCTGAGAACAGACTAGAAATTGCCACCATGGAGTGTGGCACAAAACAAAAATTAATTCTTTTTCTAATTTGTTGCTAACCTTATAGATGAAATTGAAATTTTGCATATTGAATTTAGATTTGCTTGACTAGCGTGCTAAAGTCTCATTATATTTTTTATATTTATCTGTAGATTTTTTTATTTTCTTACATAACTTGACATGATTTCTAAGTAATGATGTTGCAGTTTCCTCCTTTCAAATTCCTATCAGCTTCGGACGCAGACTCTCCCAACCCTGCACCAGGCTGTCTTCAGGGGGCACCCTCGGAGGGCGGTGGATTGAGTTTCCCTCCCCGCCCCAAGCGGAGCCCCTGCGGCTGAAAACCTCCAGAACCCAGCCACAGCCATGCTCAAGGCCACTCTCCACATGCTCTGATGAGCCTCAAGCATGAAGGAACCAACGGA
This sequence comes from Sorex palustris, assembly GCA_028565675.1. NCBI lineage: Eukaryota > Metazoa > Chordata > Mammalia > Eulipotyphla > Soricidae > Sorex > Sorex palustris. The sequence continues at coordinate 3,704 of JAOXYA010092039.1, forward strand.
GGAACCCAGGTTTGGGGGACCCATGGCTGAGATCTCCAAGCCTGCTCAGATTGGGACTGGGCTTCCTCCACCCAGATCCCCAGTTTTCCAGTAGCTTGGCAGTCACAACCACAAACTGCCCCCCAGTGCCATGTAATCTCATCAACAGCCAAGATCCAGAGACTATAAAATAAAGCTCCCAGAAAAGAGCAATGCAGTATTTCCTGGAGCATGCGGCCATGTACTATAGCCCACTAATGTACCTAAAGTAGCACACGTGTGTTTGGTTTTAACATACTTGCTTGTATTCTTGTATATACGGGCTTAAATGGCCCCAGAATGAAATACAACAACCTTTACACACTTCCCTCTAATTGTGGTGGGAAGATGCTCGCTGGTTGGGTGGGTGTTGAATATTATCTGTAATGAACTATTGTGAACTGTCACTGTCACTGTCCTCCTGTTGTTCACCAATTTGCTTGAGCGGACCCAGTAACGTCTCCATCGTAAGACTTGTTGTTACTGTGTTTGGCATATTGAATATGTCACGGGTAGTTTGCCAGGCTTTGCCATGCGGGCAAGATACTTTCGGTAGCTTGCCAGGCTCTCAGAGAGAGGCGGAGGAATCGAACCCAGTTCAGTGGGGCCAGCTGCACGCAAATTGTGAACTACTTTATGAAAATAAAATGTACAAAAATCTTTAAAAATAATTCCTATCAGCATCATCTCTTCTTCTTTGCCATGCAAGTGATAACAGCGGGTCTACATGTTTTGTTAAAACTGCAAAAGAGAAACACTATCTTTCCATGACTCTTCTCTAAATAGTGGTTTTTTTCAGTGAACAGTTTTTATTATTAAATTATTCATCCTCTATTGCTGTATAATACATTACCACCAATTTAGTAGCTGAAAAATCATGTGCATTAATTATCTCAGTTGCATGGGTCAAGTATGATGGGTGTGGCTTAACTATGCCCTTGGCTCAGGGTTTCAAGGTCACAGTCAATGTATGTAAATTCACATTAATTTTATTATTTTTCTCTCTAATGGAGTCACATAATCTTTAACCTCTAGAGTGAAAATTCAGGAAGTCTGATTTGATCAGAGAAGTTCTTTGGCAAATGCACACAGACATCTGTCCTTTATCTTCCTACATCAATCATTTGAATGACTTTCCTTGAAGGAGAACCCTGCCAAGAACTAGTTGGGCCTTCTTCATCTTTTCAGACTTGTTGGTGATGATGCCCTTCAATTATCCTTGTAACAGTTCCTATTCCCTGCCAAATCACACCACCTCCAACCACAAGATATAATTGCTTCTTATGCGTACAACAAAATGAAGCCAACCACACCTTTTAACCCGTTTTATTTTCAGATGTTTCTTGTAGCTCTGCCAAGTGCTGGTAAACACACTAGTCAATCTTTCAAAGAGAAAAAAAACTGTCAGAGCTCTTTAGGGAAAATGATTCTTTACCTTCTAATTTAAGTGTATGACAAGGAGAAAATGATACAGTTTGATGATGAATCTGAATTTAATTTGGGTGGACAGTATTTATACTAGGAAATTCAAGGTAATGGTCCCACACCATACCTCTTGAAAGGAAGTGAATATTATTTCCTGAATATTTAATATTCTTCTTCTTTGAGTTTGCTTTCAAGCGGATCAGAAGTACATATCAGACCAATATGATTAAAACAAATTCTATTGTAAACTGAACACTTTCTATTGCAAATGTGTCCTAAAATAAGAGTTTAATGATGATCTTCAGTCATCTTGGAAAAAAAGGGAGAGGAAGATGTCTCTCAAAGGTAAGAAGGCCCCAGAGAACATGAGGATAGGGAGCACTGCTTTTTCATGTTCAAGTTTAAGAAAAGTAGCCTTTAAAACTGTATGTATCTTATTAACAATGATTTTAGGCAAAAGAATTGAAATATCAATTTCTCTTCATATCCTAATATGATAGCTGGTTATAAAGTCAGTTTGGTTAGGTTCTAGTACCTAGTTATTTAATCAAACAGAAATGGCAATGTGGCTGTAAAAGTATTTTGTAGATGTGATTAACATTTATAATCAGTTGACTAAAAAAATTATTCTTGATAATGTGGATGAGCCTCATGCAATTAGCTCAAAGACAGAAAATATGACTGGTTTCTCAGAGAAAAACATATTCTGCCTCAAGACATTGACCTTCTCTATGGATTTTGAACTTGCCAAGTCCCACAATTACAAAAGCCAGTCCCTTGAAAACAATTTCTTTGATTTTTGACTTTGCTGGAGAACTCTGGCTGATCTAGCTGATGTCTGACCTGCATTTATGAAGTCATCATGACCACTTTTAGCTAGTTATTGTAACAGTCAGCTGCCATGTACAGGTCACCCTTCTTTCTGCTTCATGTTTCAGACAGCCAGACTTTAACATGCTTTAATGATTACATACATCCTTATGCAAAAATCTTTTAGCTTAAAATGAAGTGCAACATCCTAACATTTACATGAAATACCTGGGCTTGTCTTCATTTTTCTTATGGATTGTGATCATAGACTGCTGCATAACTGAGAATTAAAAAAATTCTCTCCAGGGCTGTGGGACAAAATGTGGATGAAAAACAGGTTCCAGCAGTTTTCAGTTTTCAGTTTAAGTTCCAGCAGCTTAAAGTGAATTATTAGATGCTGAGAAGGAGTGTGTCTTAGAGTTCAGTGAGAAAGTATAGTGGGTGTTCAAGACCCAGAGAATCTAAGTTTTTATTCATGTTCTCCATTTAATAGCTGGTGACCATAGACAGAGCAAAAATCAGGGTCATCTTCAAACTAAGATAAAAACAGCCTCTCTAGGAAAGGGGATACTTCAACAGAGCTCATGGATATGAAAGTGCTATTTGAAGTTCTATTCATTAGTCACCATCAGGGTTCTCTGATTCCCCTGGGTCTTCACAACTTATATAGGGTGCTACCCGGATGCAATTTAAAAAAACCTGTCCAGTAATAGTGTATTCTAAGATTATTCCTATGTTCCTATGCCTGCTTTAATTCTTACTGTGGTTATGAGTCTATGGAAAACAAAATATTTTATATTACCACTCCATGTGCACACATTTATGCACAGCTGGGTATTGGCTCAGTTTAGTAGCTTTCTATCAAAATGTGTGGAATATAGAAATGTGATCCCAGTTGCTGCCCTCAGGAGAGTGGGATCTTTCTGAGAGGCAAGTCAATCCAAGGGTGGCAAAACTGATAAAATGGGTCCACAAACCTAATCCTCATTAGTAACTTGGTCAGAGTTCCATCAGATCACAAGTTGTGCAAAAAACATTTAGAACCTGATTTAAATGCTATCAAGAGGTAAGTGAGTGCCTGTGCATGTGTAAATCATCAAACTGCAAGATTGACGTGTCTTGGCAACTTGTTTCTCTCTTCACTGCAATTGGCGGGGAGCTTTGCAGAGCTCAGGTTGCACATGGGCTGGAACTATAGCATAGCGGTAGGGTGTTTGCCTTGCCCGCAGCTGGCTAGCCCTGGCCGAGCTGGGTTTGATTTCTCCGTCCCTCTCAGAGAGTCCGGCAAGGCAAGCTACCAGGAATATCTCGCCCGCATGGCAAAGCCTGGCAAGGTACCCCTGATGTATTCAATATGCCAAACACAGTAACAACAAGTCTCACGATGGAGATGTTACTGGGCCCACTCAAGCAAATCGATGAACAATGGGAGGACAGTGACAGTGACGTTGTGCATTGTTAGTCATACATCCTGGGCGCATGCAAGTATATCTCACCATGAACCTACTCTACAATCTGTTCTTGGGTTACCTTTGTTTGGGGTCAGTGATTGAGGGGCTCAGATTCCACATGAAGGAGCAACTAATTAAGAGAAGTTTGCCCAAAGTGGTCAAATCTGAGGCCAAACATAAATGAGAAAATATTTTCTATTTTGAAGCAAAAAGACATCAGCGCACAAGGGACAGGTTAGGAACTCTACCTTGAGCCAGTCAGAGAGGTTTTCATTCAACTGGCAGAGAAAACCTTTTCTTACTCAGACACTTAGAGACTACTTTTATCTTTCTCTAGATAGGTAGGAAGAGAAGTTAAAAAGTGAAGTTAAGGATGTACAGTGTGTAAGGTGCTTGCTTCACAAAGTGGTCAACATAGGTCCAATCCCCAGAATCCCATATAGTCCCCTGTCAGGAGGGATTCTTGAGTGGGCAGAAGTAGTCCCTGATCATTTCCATGTGTGGCCTAGAAACAAACAAACAAAAAGTGGCACCTGTAATAGTGTTATTTGTACGAAGAAATTTATAGTTTGTGTTCCTCTTTATTCCAGGCACAGAAAACTCTGAAAGTTCTTCAAATTTTCTGTAAGGAGGGTAATAAGTAGCCAAGATATGGAAACGACCCAAATGCTCAAATATGAATAAATGCAGCAAGAAGCTATGGTATATATTCACAATGAAATACTATGCAGCTCTAAGAAAAAACAAAATTACGCAATTTGCTGCAATATGGATGGAACTAGAAGTTATCAGGCTGAGTGAGGTCAGAAGGAAAGGTTTAGATACAAGATGATCTCTGTCATAGGTAGGACTTAAAGATGCACAGCAAGGTAGCAACAAAGTCAACACAACAAGAGCACTGACGCACAAAACTGAGTTTGTGTTGGGCAGCTGAAAGGGACAGGCATTGGAGGTAGGAGGTGGGTACTCTGTGATAAGGAGGGTAATGGTGGAACTATGTGAGTGGAAAACCACCATTAATAGTATTGTAAATTACAGTAACTTACCAGTTTTAAAAGTTTTTAACATAAAAATAAAAACCCTGAACAACAGAGTTCACAGATCATCTGCGTGGTAAACATGTGGAGATTTGGGAATGAGCAGTGGATTAAGCTAGGTATGGAATCTCTCCATGACCAAGGCAATCCTTCCAATGGACTCTTTGTGAGCCATACCCTTTAATAACAAACCAATAACCTACTAAGAAAAACATATCTCTGAGTTCTATAAGCTCATCTAGCAAATCAAATATAAAGAGGGATTATTTGGAACATATTATGCAGGATGTATCCAATAGATCAGAAGCATAGGTGATACCCTAAATATGTGCTTGACAGGAGAGTGTCGGGCTGGCTCTTAAGACTGAGCCCCTCACCTGTGAGAGCTCTCTTTAAGGAGAAAGTTTCCAAATTGAATTGTGGGATATCCAGCTGCTATCAGAGAATTGTTCAGTGTAGAAGAAAAGACATAGAGTTGGCAGCAAAGCCATACTATTTTTGGGTGGTGTGATGGAGTTTGCCCCTTGCAATGAGAAGAGATCTAGGAGAAGAGAGTTCTGGATAAGGTGTTGTGAAATGGGATTCTACTTCTAACTCTGACGCTAGAAGGTAACCTGGCTTTGGAAAAATCATTTTATATCTCTGAGCCAAGCTTTCTAAATTATGAGAGTCTAGACTTAAAACTTTCCCCAACATTAATATACTTCTAAATATTAATAAGTTTTATATTAAAAAGAGTCTGAGAGACTTAATATTTTGGATGAATTTAGTTAAACAACAACAAAAGAGGTTTCTTTGCTGCTGGACTTTTCAAAGTGTTTAATATGCAAACATGAATAGCTGAGTTCCAAAGGCAGATGCAGTAGTATACAGTATATGCTAATGTTCTCTCTTATAAAATCACTTGTGCATGCCCAAAAAGGAGAGAAGAAAAGAGAGAAAGAGAAAAAGAGAGAAAGAGAAGTGCCTGCCATAGAGGCAGGCTTGGGGGGCGGGGTAGAGTTGGGGGAAGGGAAACTGGGGACACTGGTGCTGGGTAATGTACACTGGTGGAGAGATGGGTGCTGGAATACCATATGACTGAAACTAAATCATAAACAGCTTTGTAATGGTCTATCTCACAGTAATTCAAAAAAATTTAAAAATAAAATAAAATAAAAATTACTTATGCATGGAGCATTTTTAGAAAATATTAGTCCAAAGAAAAACCACTTAGAAATATTAATGGAAAATATGTAAAGTTTAATTCCGGTATTCTTATTCAGTCAAGTTGGTGTTGCAACAAGAAAATGAGCCTTTGTCAGGTATATGAATGACTAGCTAAAGTTGAAAAAATTTTGTCTTCCCAGGAAGCTCTGTTGGTAAAATATGAGACTCTTAAGGAAGGAAATTTTTTAAATTTTTACCAGCATCTTCTTTATAGCTTTTTTCTCTTTTTAATGGCATTGCCATCCTCGAAATTTTGGTGCTTTGGGATTTCTTTTTACTCTCAACTGTCAGTCGAGCTATTCTAAATTCTACCTTTTCATTCTTCATGCTATCTCTGAAACTCACTTGCACAGCAGTAATCCTCCTTCCAGGTTCTACTAATAGACTTATTTTGCTACTATTGCTTTACTGTTGAAAACTGAAAATCTCTAAGTAGTGAGGACACGAAAAGTCTTCTCCCTCCTTTTCTATCCTTTAGCTTGAAACTAGAGATTCTTCTTCCAAACCACAGATATTATATGATCACTCACCTTTCAAAAATATCTTCCAAGCACCCAAACTGTTACAGAGTAATAATGGAAATTCTTGGAGACCATTCCAGGCTTGCCCTAATTTGTCCTATCTTTCCTTTCATGGTTTATTATTCCATTAATATAATTTCTTGTTCGAGGCAGGGGAAATCCCACCTCTTATCGCTGCATTAAAAACAGTTTTCTCAGGACTGGAGTTATGAATAGCTATACAGGGTGTACAGGGGTAAAGTATTGCATGCAGCTGACTCTGGTTGGCTCAATCATTGGCCCGCGAGCACAACCATGTTTAATCCTTATGAATAGAGTCAGGAATAAGCTCTGAGAACAATTGGCTTCATTCCCCAATAATTTATTTTTACTGTAAAATATTTCTTTTTATTGTTGTGGAGGCCACACCTAACAGTGCTTAGGAGAGTGGGTCTGTGTAATGCTGGAAACTGAACCCAGGAACTTGAAAATATAAGGCTCTACCTCTTAAGTCACATACCTGACCTCTTCAGCAAAATATTTGCACCACTTAAGATGTAGATCAAAGGCCATCTCTTCTTGAGTACCTTCTTCATACCCTGTTTAGTTGTGTGCTCTCCCTCGTCTGTACTTGGTTAGTAACTTCTTTATAAAATGGATCCCCTGTTGATATCAAGGTAATTTGTAAACTCATGTTAATCATTCTTCATATAATGGATTTATTGTACACCAGACTAGCAATTAATGGATTAAAATTGCTACTGCTGATTCAACTATAATTGATTCCATTCATTTATTCATTCAACAACCATTTATTCAGGATAGGCTTTGGAGATAAAGGTAAAGGCCCTCCCGTTGATCGTTGATTTGCTCGAGCGGGCCCAGTAACGTCTCCATTGGAGACTTTGTTGT
>JAOXYA010092066.1:0-11064 GCA_028565675.1 Sorex palustris
CAACAAAGTCTCCAATGGAGATGTTACTGGGCCCGCTCGAGCAAATCGACGATCAACGGGAGGGCCTTTACCTTTACATATATATATATATATATATTAAAAATAATTTGACAGTCATGCTTCTTTGGAATCTTAAGAGAGCTCTGATTCCCTTTTCTTTTTCAATTTTTGGTTCACCCTGCTCAGGGTTTCATGCCTGGTGGCACAAATGTCTGACACCCTGTGCTATCTATCTGTGGTCCCCTTCATTCTCTCTTCTATTTCACCTGCAAGTGATTTTCCCTACAAAAAGTTGCTTTCTCTATCAGGAAATGTTCACTGAGCATCTCCGGCGCACCTGGTGAACCTTCAGTGCAGCAAACCCTCACTCCTGAGGACAGAACATGCGGAGCTCTGTGGGAGAGTTCAGAGGCTCTGGGCTGTGCCCACCAACCCCTCGGAGAGAATCAGCCAAGACAGCCTCACCTGCCTGCCTCCAGGCTGAGGCTCCTGGCGTGAGTGGGGGGTGGGGTGAGGGTATTACAGTGGGCCAGAGGTGGACAGTGACCCCTGCTGGCAGGAACGTGATAAACACCAACACTCCACAATTACAGAAATGACCATTCATCCCTGGGAAAATCGAGCAGGAGGGATACTGGGCTGAATCCAGAGATGCGAAAAGGAATTCATGGAACTCGGTGTGTGTGTGTGTGTGTGTGTCGGTGTGTGTGTCTGTGTGTGGAGGGGAGCAGGGAATCCGTAGCACAGGGTCCTTGAGGTCACAGGTCATTATATCCAGAGGCTACTGAGATGAGTCTGAGCAGAAACCTGGGATAATGGCTTTAGCTCCAGGCCCAGTAATTCTCAAAGCTACAAACAGTGGCTTTCTCTCTCCCTCTCTCTCTCTCTCTACACACACACACACACACACACACACACACGCTCTGCATGATCAGCTAAACCCCTAATACTGTGGATGTTGTTGTCTAGACATCAAAGCAAACCAAAAAGAAACAGATATTGAAACTGCATTCCTGGGGCTGGAGAGACAGCATAGTAGATAGGGTACTTGCCGTGCACGTGGCTGACCCCGGTTTGATCCCTGGCACCCTATATGATCTATGGAACACTGCGAGAAGTGGCCCGAGTGCAGAGCCAGGAGTAACCCCTGAGCATCGCCCTTTGTGACCTCAAACCTCAAAATAAATAAAGTTGCATCACAGGATCAGCTATAAAGCAGTAATCCAGATTAAGTCAGCAAAACGCATCGTGAAGATTAAGAGTGAAACGTAAAATCAAAAGATCCCTGTGGAACTCAACTTGTCGTAAGTTTGAAGTTCCTTGAGGGGCTGGGGCCCTAGATTGAACACCCTCAACGTGCCCCAAGAAAGGGCTTCACTGAAACATCGTTTTCAGTTTTTGGTTTTAGGCCATACCCACCGGTTCTCAGGGCTTACTCCTGGCTCTGCACTCAGGAATCATTCCTGGGAGCTCGGGGAACCATATGGGATGGTGGGGATCGAACCAGGGTCAACTGTGTGCAAGGCAAGCACCCTACTGGCAGTACTATTCGCTCCAGCCCCTACTTACTTATCTACCTGAGGTGAAGGAGGTTTAGTTTCCAGAGCACTGATTTGTGTTCTAGAAAAGGCTGCTGTTGGGGCCGGAGCCTGTGAAGGGGTGACTGCAGGGTGCAGCTGAGAGGAGAGAGGCTGTTTGTGGAGTCCCCACTGTCCCTGACCTGGTTAGTCATAGGCAAAGCAAGCACCCTACTTATTGTTCTTCTTGGCCCAAAAGTGTTTTTTGGGGGGGCGGGGGGCGCCGAGGCTATACCCAGCTGGACTCAGGGATCATTCCTAAGTGGTGCTCAGGAGACCACGTGGGGTGTTGGGGATCAAACCCACCCTGGCCACATGTAAGGCAAGCTCTCTACCTCCTGTTGTATTCTCTGGCCCCCAAAGCAGTTTTCTTCTTTTTGGGTCACACCTGGCGATGCACAGGGGTTACTCCTGGTTCATGCACTCAGGAATTACTCCTGGCGGTGCTCGAGGAAACATATAGCATGCTGGGAATCAAACCCAGGTTGGCCACGTGCAAGGCAAACACCCTCCCCGCTGTGCTATTGCTCCAGCCCCCCAAAGCAGATTTTTTAAATGTGTGTGTGTGGGGGCAATGACAGATGGGATGAGAGAGTGTGGGCTGAAGACTGGTTTGTTTGTTTGGGGTAACACACGGCGATGCACAGGGGTTACTCCTGGCGGTGCTTGGGGGACCATATGGGATGCTGGCAATCGAACCCGGGTCAGCCGCGTGCAAGGCAAATGTCCTACCCGCTGTGCTATCGCTCCAGCCCCCAACAGTGTGGCACTAAGTAACCTCACTCTGAATTTCCAGTTCTGGGTGACGAGGCGTGTGGACAGTGCCCACTGCCAGAGACAAGGGCCCAGGTCCCCGAAGGCGGGACAGGCTGTGCCGGCCCACACCCCTCCCTGGTGCCCTGCTCGACACCCACCTGCCCTCAGGCTCAGGAAGCCGCAGACTGGGGTCCAGCTCCCGAGGGCCGCGGTGCCTGCCTGAGGGGTCCTGGGCATGCTCTCACGGGGGGGGGGGCTACTGCTCCCCCAGCTCACACACGTGGGCACAGCTTATCGGGCTGGCAAGGGGGAGGCAGCAACTGGCCATTCACCAGGGCCACAGGGCCCTGGGGCTTGCCTGGGACCCTCTGACGGCTGTGGGGACGGCAGAACACTGGGCCAGTCCCTCTTCTCTCGTGGGGGCTCCTAGAGTGGCTGGTGACCCCGCTGTGAAGCCCCCCGGCCTCTGGGAGCCCCCCTTCACCTCTCCTTTGCAAGCATCCAGCACAGGAGCTGGGATGGGCATCTTTCCTCACAGTGGCAACGGCAACCACTCTGGAAGGTTCCTGGGCTCCTCTGGCTGGACGCTCCCTGGTGACCGGACTGACGTCTCTCCTCTGCCTGTGCCAGCCACGGGAGGCCTCGCCCAGGCTGGAAACTGTTTGCTCCTCCCTTTGGGGACCCACTCCTGTCCCCCGGGTCCCCCACACCCACTGTTCAGAGGTGGAGGCTGAAGACAAGGGCGTTAGGTGCCCACACCTGCCCTTGAACTCACCTCGTAAGGCCTGGGAGGGGAGAGGCCCAGGCAGTGGCCTGAGCTCCAGTGAGGGCTGGGGCAGATGCTGGACAGAAAGGCCAAATGTTACCTTCTACCTCTGCTGTGCAGCTTGGCCTGGAGGGCCGTCATACCCAGCTGGGGACAGCGATGGGGAGGGACCAGTTACACCTGATGGCCTTGCTCTGGGCTTGTCCGTACACCACGTTGGAACCTCACACTTGACAGAGAAGCGCCCAGCCTTGCTCCTCGAGCCCAGGTTCTCCCTGGAACACGAATCTCACTTGCTCATCTCTTTTGTTTCTTCACCAGCACCTTTTTCCACTCTGGAGAAGCCCGTGTGCTTGAACACGAACTTCCTCTCCCCTCGCATCTAACTTTAAATAAAAATGATCTTGCTTAGGGCCAAAGTGATAGTATAGTGGGTAGGACGCTGGCCTTGCATGCAGCTGATCCAGTGATTCCCCAGCATCCCAGATGGTCTCGTGAGCATTGCCAGGAAGTAACCCCTGAGCAGGTGACCCAAAAAATAAATTAAAAAAAAAAACCCAACCCCCACTTCCGAAACCCCATCCTGTCTTGCCTGAAACAGATGAGCCTTAAAGATTTTTTTTTTGGAAGGTGGGCATACCTGGCAGGTTCAGGTTTTACTTCTGCATCTCTTCTCCCAGGGGTCCGTCTTGGAGGGGCTAGGCAAGAGCCCACATCCTGTACTATGTCTCTGGCCCAGGACTCCACTACTCTTGCAAGCCCAGTTACGTGATCCCAGAAGGACGATATTTGATTCATGAGAATATCTAGCCAGGATGAACCTGAGTTAAATCCAGCTGGGATGGCGCTTGTGAGAGATTCGCAGCCTCAAACGAGGACACAGGGGCAATTACATACAAGAGCGCCTCTGAGAGTGACCAGCAGGTGCCCCGGGAAGATGGACACAGGGCTGCTTTAGAGCGGCCGTGCAAACCGGCAGCTCATTCCACGGTGGGATCTCGACACCTGGAGCAAGGCTCTGCCAGAGGGCACCAAGTTTTAAACAACAACAACAACAAAGTGTTTCTATTTCCGTTTGAGTGGTGGTACGCCAGTGTCAAAATACTGAATATAACCAAAGGAGAGAGAATGGGGGAAATTGTAAGCCACACAGGCAGGGGAATGGCTGGAAGCAGGGGGCAGGCGGGAATACTGGGGATTTTAGTAGTGGAAAATGTGCACTGGTGAAGGGATGGGTGTTTGATGATTGTATGACCAAAGCACAAACATGGAAGCTTTGTAACTCTATCTCACAGTGAATCAATAAAGGGGAAAAATAATAAAATTAACATTCTGAATAAAAAAGTAATGTGGAGTTCATGCCCAATTCAATCAGCTTAATGAATGGCTGAATAAATAGCAGTATTCCTACATTATTAAAAAAAAGTTTCTATTTCCTTATAGCAAGCTCACCATCTTTTGCACAGATGAAGCCTGAACCTCAGCTATTCATAACCTCATCCCCTCTGTACCCATGTGGGGTGGACCTTCACTCCCTTACTCTGTCAAGGTCTTATTTTCTTATTTCCCAGATCCTCTTACCTCGACAAAGATCTTTACTTTGGTTTTAGAGCCACACTCAGTGGCGTCCAGGGCTGACTCCTGGCAAGGCCCAGGGACCGTCTGGGGTGCAGAGAGAGGATGCTGGGTTAGCTGCGAGCAAGACAAAGCACCTTCCCTGCTGCACCGTCTCCAGCGCCAGCCCCTATCATGGCAGCCCGCACTCACCAACTAAGCCAGGACTGGTCAGTCTTCTCACAGCACAGGCTTGTCAGGATCACGGATTGTTTTGTTCTGCTGTTGGGTCTTTACTGATGGTGCTCAGGGAACCAGATGTGGTGGCTGGAAATCGAACCCGGGTCGACTGTGTGCAAGGCAAGTGCTGTACTAGAGTCCCATTCTGAAGGCCCGTCCCTGAAGGGCCCATAAGGAAAATACGCTGCCATCTTCACTCAAGGCCTGTTTTTATTCCCATTGCTGAGGGCAGCTGTTCTTGCATTTCCCACAGGGCAGATCTGAGCACGTACCCCCCCAAAAAATATGATATTCAAAGACAAGACTGCCAGATGTAGAGTTTGGGCAACCTCAGTGTTGCTGGGTCAGGAGACCTGGGGGAACAGTCCTGGAAATGCTTGCCCCAACTGGGCAGACCCGACAGTGGACACCCCATTGGAACCTCGCGATGCCAATTCTGAAAGGCACACTCAGTGGCGCTGGGGGACAGGGGCATGTGGTGAGGACCCCAACGCAGGCCTGTGTGCACTGGGGGTGCAGTGCAGGCTTTCCTTTGAGTTATTTCCCTGGCCTCTATTCTAGATTTCGGTTTAGTCCCAGCAAGGCTCGAGAAGGAAGTGCTGGCTGTTGGGCTGGAGAGAGAGCACATCAGGGAAGACACATGCCTTTCAGATGGCTGCCCCGGGCTCAACCCCGGTACTCCATAGGGTCTCTCAGGCCCCACCAGGAGTGATTCCTGAGTGCAGAGCCAGGACTAAAGCCTTGAGCATGGCAGGTGGTGGACCCAAAACCAAAATGTCGGGGTTGGAGAGATGGCAGTGTGGAGGGAGTTTGCCTTGCACACAGCCGACCTGGGTCCCCCATATAATTAAAACATATTTTTGGGGAGAGGGGGCACCCTCGGTTGTGCCCAAGGCTTAATCCTGGCAGACTCAGGGGACCATATGGGGGTGCCAGGGATTGAACCCAGGTTGGCTATGTGCAAGGCAAGGGCCCTATCCGCTGTGCTCTCTCCAGCCCAATACTTACACCTTATAGGAATTATTCAGTTTAGTTGGGTCTGATTTTTCTTTGTAAAGCCCAAACACTTCCAATATGTTGATCTAATTAGGAATTGAGAAGATAACCTGGAAATTTTGTAATAATTGATACTATTTTTCTATCAAAGTACCAGTATCTTATTCTTTTTTTTCAAGGCCTTGGAGGATTACACAGACAGCCCACATCGGCAACTCCTGGCTCAGTGCTCAGTCATGACCCTTGGCAGAGCTCAGAGTGGTGGGGATTCAATCTAGGGTCAGCGGAATGCAGAACAAGCGGCTTAACCCTGGTATATTTCTCTGGCCCTAAAGTTCCAGTGTTTAAGATAGTTTTCTTGTAATTGGTTTTTCCATGTACTACTGTTTTATCTAATTTTGAACTTGGACTTTTCCTACTTGCATTTGTTTTATTAAAAAGCTCAGTTAAGAACAATGATCATGATTTCTGAATGCTACCAATCAACAATTACTAATAATAACAAAGGTCAAAAAGAAAGTCTAAACAGTTCCAGAGGGAAAACTGGAGACAATGGTGGAGGGAAGGTGGAACGGTGGTGGGATTGGTGCTGGAGTATTGAATGCCTGTAACAAATCATCATGAACAACTTTGTAAACCACAGTGTTTATATAAAGCAGGAGGGGGAAGTTGAAAAACATGAATTAAAAAAAAAAAAAAGGAATTCCAGAGGGTACTGTGAAGTGAGTTTCTCACAGAATAATGCTTCTCCTTTTACAGAGCTACTGCAGGAGAGAAGCCTTTATTCCCCCACTGGACAAGTGCTGAGAACCATTAGCTGCCAAAGACGCATCAAGTGCTGAGGTTAAAGAATACTGTTAGAAAGGAGAAAGCGTTTTTTAAAAAGTCATGACATCTCGGGGGCTGGAGCAATAGCACAGCGGGTAGGGAGTTTGCCTTGCACGCAGCCAACATGGCCGACACAGGTTCGATTCCCAACATCCCATATGGTCCCCTGAGCACCGCCAGGAGTAATTCCTAAGTGCATGAGCCAGGAGTAACCCCTGAGCATCGCTGGGTGTGACCCAAAAAGGGAAAAAAAAAAAGTCATGACATCTGGGGCCAAAGCAACAGTCCAACAAGGAGAGCCTTAGCCTTGTGCATGGCCGACCCAGGTTCCAACCCCGGCATCCTACATGGTTCCCCTAGCAATGCCAGGAATAATTCCAGAGTGTAGAAATGAGTGTGATCCAAAAAAAAAAACAAAAAACAAGTCATCACATCCGATTGAATGACAAGAAAATAACAGGCCACCCCGGTGAGACCAAGCAAAAGTGCTCAATCGTGCACTGGCATTTAGTGGCTGACTCACGTCAGGCAGGAAAATGTGTTAATCCTTAATGACCAACCGTTCGTTCAGAGAAAGTAGCGGCGATTCCAGAGCCTTCTGCAGCAGTACCCAAGCGGAAATCCAAGCTTGCCTCTAGGAGTCCGCCTGCTGGTGGTGGGACTCTCTGTACCCCTTAAAGGGCAGGATCACGGGAGTTGGTGGGTGTTGGACTCAACCCACAATCCCTTGAAAATGTCATTCCGGTAACAGGAGAGCAAGCAAACTGCCACGTGGTGAGAGGGGTGCACGACCAGAACATGGATGGCCCCACAACTGGCAGGGGTCCACCAGCGAGCTGGGCTGTGCCCCCCACGAGGCTCCTGGCCTGCTGACAAGATGTGGATGTACCCTGCCGCCCGGCGGGAGGTTATCTGTTACCTGACCTGCAACTCATGGACGTGTTAACACAGCGGCTCCAACAGACCCACTTCCCCCCTTCTCAAGGAATCTGGAATAAGTAATGTGGGAAATAATTATGTACTTGGCAGCAGAGAGCAAAACTAGTATTAATATTTTCGACCTGGTGAACTCTTTACCCCAAATCCACGTGGGATCAATCTGTGTATAAGCAACACCCCAATGTCCTACCATGATCCCAGAAAGTGGGCTTCATTTGACATTCTTGGTAAATGTCAACCTATCGTGTTAATTTATGGCCTGAACAGAAGCCTGAGTGTTTTAACCTGAGCAACACCTTTTCATTCATAAAATTCACAACATGGGCCTTCTTTATATTCCCGTCTAATAGCAGAAACCCAGTTTTATTACACCGCAATGAGGAATTTTGAAGAACTGGCTCTAAAATGCGTTGTTCTTAATCAGAAATGCAAAGCAAACTTACATCAAAGTAAACTCTCTTTAGGGACAAAAAGATTAGGATTAAAAAATAAATAAATAAGAGTTCACCAGAAGAAAAGTGCCTGCCATAGAGGTAGAAGTGGGAAGGGTGGCAGGAGAAAAAATGGGGTCACTGGTAGTGGGAAATGGACACAGGGAGGAGGGATGGGTGTTGGATCATTGTTAAGACTGAAACTCGGGGCTGGAGCAATAGCTCAGCAGGTAGGGCGTTTGCCTTGCACGCAGCTGACCTAGGTTCGATTCCCAGCATCCCATATGGTTCCCCGAGCACCGCCAGGAGTAATTCCTGAGTGCATGAACCAGGAATAGCTCCTGTGCATCACCGGGTGTAACCCAAAAAAAAAAAGCCAAAAAAAAAAAATCATCACACATATAGACATTTAATTTTGTTACTAAGTCTCTGAATAAATGGTGTTGGGCAAACTGCATAGTCATTGCAAAATGTTGACATTTGCTCACCATCTCAAACCATGCACAAAAGCTAAGTCAGAATGAATTAGACTTGGATCATTCATCCAAAACCACACAATACGGTAAAGAAAATAATCAAAGTGCTCATGATACTGTATTCCATGATGCATGGAGGAATTTGACAGATAGCTAATACACAATATTTATATAAAGACCTCAAAAACTTGACAAGAAAGCAAGTAACCTTAAGGAGGTAGGTGGAATGACTTAAAGACATTTCATCAGAGAAGGCATATATATGGTTAGTAGGTGGGTGAAAAGTGCTCATCACATTATCAGGAAAATGCAAATCAAATGAACAATAACATATCATTTGTTAGAAAAAAGTCAGAAGTATTGTCGGGGATGTGGGGAGAAAGGAAACCTGATATACTACTGGTGGGTTACATAAATTGGTTCCTTCTCTAGAGAAGTAGAATGTCTCAAAATAAAAAAAAATAGGTATTTAGTATATGAGTTAAAAATTCCATTCCTAGGTATCGAAAAGAACACAAAATTGGAAAGATAAATGCATACCTTTGTTCCTTGCAATACTATTTACAGTAGTTAAAATATGGGAACAATCCAGGTGCCAACTGGCAAATGAGTGGATAAAAAAGATATGCACTGTAGACACAATTGAGTGACTGCTATGAGACCACAGAAAAGATAAAATCTTGTCTTTCATAACAGTATAGGTGGAAATAGGGTAGGAATGGGTTATAAGTGAAGTAAGTAGTTTTCCAGAAACCACCAAGTTGAGTGAACACTTTCTGACATTCTGAATAATCTGACTCATTTGAAATAATAGAGAAGAAGAAAAAAACTCAAAGAATGTGTGGGACACAAATACACAAAACAAAATCTCAGGACTCAAGCTACAGATTTGAGGTTATCAGAGCAGGAAATAAGTTTGCCTTTTAGTCTAATTAATAGTAAGCTACTTGAGTTAATACTCAAAAAGTAGGAATAAAACTCCCATCTGATCCAGAAATAGCACTTCTTGTCTTAGTATCTATCCCAGAAACAGAAAAACATTAATTTGAAAAGATAATATGTACACCTATGTTTATCGCTGCATTTAGTATAATATGAATCATGGAAACAAACCAATTGCCCAGGTACAGATGAATGGATCAAGAGATTTTATTCTATATACACAACGGAATACTATGCTGCTCTAAAAAGACCAAACACTTGCACTTTGCAGCAATGTGGATAGGACTAGAGAATACCAGGCTGAATGAATTTTGTCAGAATGAAAGGGACAGACACAGAATGATCTCTCATATGGGACTTAAAGATTCACAGAGAGGTATCAACGAAGATTCAATGATAATATAATGGGGGAAACTGACTCAGCTGAGTTGGGGAGGGTGATAAGAGGAGGGAAGGGGTCTGTGGAGATGAAAATGGGTACTCTGGTGATGGGTGTGATGTTGGAGTTATGTCCATGACAAACCATGATTTATTGTAAGCCAAAAAAATATTTTTTAATTTAAAACTTGAAAAAATACTCTTTTGCAGAATTATTGTAAACAGCTATAAAATATGCCATAAAAATAAAAGTTCTGGGGCTGGAGTAATAGTGGAGCAGGAAGGGTGCTTGCTTTACATGTGGCACCCTGGTTTCAGTCCCTGGCACCACATTAGATCTCCCAAACCCTACCAGGAATGATCCCTGAATTTAGAATCAGGATGTAAGACCTTGAACAACACTGGGTATGACACCCTCCACCCCCAAAACCAAAAAAGTAGTATGTTCTGGAGGCCAGGAGACATGTTTCCAACCAAGGTTAATCCTGAACACCACATAACTTCTTGAGGATTGCTGTGCATAGCCCTGGGGACCCCCAGCTCTGCCAGTGTTGAGTAGGTGGCCCTGGGGATCTTGGTAGGCTCTGGCGCCATGGTCCCTGAAGTACTGCATCCTTGGCCATAGCATTGAACCACTAGGTGGGCTGATTATCACCAAGAGTGACTTGGGCCATTGAGTATTACTTGGTTGTGTCTCCTTTACCCCAAATACGAGTCTCTTGCACTTAAGAATCATTTCTCTTTTGAAAGAAAATATTTGTGAAGCAGTTGGGAAAACAAAGTAAAAAATGGTCCATGTCACCAGTGTTCTTCCATATATTCTCATTCCATCTTGAGAGCAAATTATTCATTTTATACTTTATTAAGTAGAAAACAGAAGATTATGTAAAAGAACAAAATTAAGGGTAGTTTTTTTTTTTAAGATACATTGAGAGACATAAGTCCTACAGAAGATGATTGTTCTCGATTCTCTGAAGTATATATATCACTAACATCACTGCACAGGCACTTTTTTTTTTTAAATTACACAGTTTTAATTTGGCGGTTTTGAAGGGAAGGAGGGAGAGAAAGTGAGAGTAGAGAGTAACCTACTCAAAAGGGAGGGACGGGATGGGCGCCGCGTGAGGAGTGAAGAGGGGAGGGCCGATGCTCAGGGCTGCTTTTCTCCAGGCGTCTGCGGG
>JAOXYA010092076.1:0-11064 GCA_028565675.1 Sorex palustris
AGAGAGAGAGAGAGAGAGAGAGGGAGAGAGAGAGAGAGAGAGAGAGAGAGAGGGTGTGTGTGTGTGTGTGTGTACGTGGGGGGTGGGGGTGAGGGGGGCTACTGCTAACTCAAACTTAACAACTTTTTCCCTGGTCTAGCCTGACTTTTTTCTGGTAGATACAGAACATGAAAGTTTGTACTGTTTTTCTCTAGGAAATCATTAACACTCACATCAATGAGGATAAGAAAAGTGGTTATTTGTCCATTTTTTTGTTTTTGGCCACACCCAGCAATGCTCAAGGGTTACTCGTGGCTTTACACTCAAAAGTTAATCTTGGGAGTGCTCTGGGGACCGACCGTGTGAGAACCAGGGATCGAACCTGGGTCAGCTGCATGCAAGGCAAGTACCTGCTGTTCTATCTTTCCAGCCCCAGGAAGTGGCTATTCCAAGTCATCCGTGGCTTCTGAGCACGTAACATCTAATGGGCAGTTTATATCCTTGATTAAAGACAACACCACGGAACAATAAAGTCCCACCATCTCACTACAGATGAGGCTCTACCTACATGGGAAAAAATGTGAGTGCAGGACTGTAAGGATCCCAGCTGCTTTATTTCTAGGTTCAACCAATTCTAAACTAGCCAGAGAAAAAATCCGAAAACTGCTATTTCCACTGTCATGCAGAGGATCTGCCACTTGAAGAGTCAGTAAGCTGTAGGCTCGCCATGAGACCCAGAAGGAGATTCTGTCCAGAGACATTTGCATGTTGTGTCAACAAGAGTCTCAGGCTGGCCATGCCAGTAAACTCCCGAAAGGGCTGACCACTTCCTGTTTACAGAGGAGAAAGAATTAGGATGACTGGAAAACTCCCGTAGCACAAGTGCACACAAGACATTCACTAAGATAAGCAAATCTCTTGGGAATCAAACAGACCCCAAACTTTATATTACTCATTTATTCCTCACAAAATGTCAGTCAAGCCCAGACAAGCGAATCAACTCCCCTCTATTAAACAAGAATATACTGTGTGCTCAATAATGAACTCAAAGGCTGGGACGAGAGAGTCCTGCAAGGCAAGAATCTCAGGAAGATAACCAAGCCTGGGGACAATGAGGTAACGAGGGATCCACTGTGAGCCACACGGCGTGGTGGGATGGCAGGTGCCACAGCCCACAGCGCTGAACACAGCTGCCAGACACAGTCACCAAGCTGTCACTGGAGCTGCTTTGGTAGCAAGGACACCGTTCTCTACAGTGGGGAGATGCAAAGGCCCTCTCCGCTCCAGATCACAGCTTCCCTCCAGCCCCTGGTCAGAGCCAGGGAAGGGAAGGCGCTTTCCGTTTCCAGTTGAACCATCTGAAGCATCACCGTTCTCCTTCTGCCACTTCAAACTTGCCTTTCAACATCGCGTTTCACACCAGAGAGCTCACAGGGATTCTGGATGTTGAGTGAAACATTCCAACCAACGCGTTTCCTACTCTTTGAGATCTGTACTTTCCTTTCTCCGTTTCCATCCCTGTAGCCGATGGGCTGTGTAAAATTTTATGGATTATCTGTCATCGGTGTTTTTCTAATTCTTTTAAGAAAGTTATTTGATGGGGAAGAAAAAGATCTAACAAGAAGATCACATATCTTTTTAAGGCTGACAGATTACATTTTCTCACTTACAGAAATCCCCTCTATCTACAACAGCCATTTTGAAACTGGAACTTTTTTTTTTCCCCAAAGAATAAGACGTCTTATGCTTTGAAACTTCCCTATATGATAATTCCTGTGTGTATCAACTTGTCTATCTCCCTCTAAAATAGTCAGTAATGATAATAATGCCCCATACATATGCGAACACAGAATTTTTTTTTTCTTGTTGGGTCACACCCAGCGATACTCAGGGGTTTCTCCTGACTCTGCACTCAGGAATCACTCCTGGCGATGCTTGGGACCCTATGGGATGCCGGGGATCTAACCCAGGCAAACGCCATCCCCGTTGTACTATCACTCTGGCCCCCAAATGTGGCCACAGAAAAGTTAGAACTCTCTCAGCTATCTTTCCATAACCTGGAAATTATAAATCAATCCTACGATTTGTGAAAATGAAGATGTCTGGTGTATATACCAGCCAATCAATATGAACTCCAACCAAATACAAACAAATCCGTAGACAATGACTTTTTCGTTGAGGTGACCAGCAGAAGACCAGGATGGCTCCCCAATTCCTGCAGTGCCCAGAGAAGCCCACTGAGCTAAGGAGGTCTGTGCTCACCTCAGCGTAGAAGTGCACGGACTTGCTGTCGGCCAGCTGCAGCTGCGAGGTGAGCTCCACGATCCTGGCCATGTAGTGATTCTTAATCAAGTCTTCCCGAGACTCCACATCTGGAACCTAAACAGAGCACACACACCGCCTCACTCAGTGTCATGAAGCAGTTCGAGGGAAAAGAACGTGTTCCTTCAGCCAGCAAACAGACAAACCAAAAAACAACTCTGCACCTCTGGAATCTAATCGGAAAGCCTGATTTTTCTACTCTTCAAAGACACTTCAGACAGGTTAGAAAACGTCTGTTTCAGGGGCTGGAGATACAGCACAGCGGGGAGGGCATTTGCCTTGCACGGAGCTGACCCCAGTTCCATTCTCGGCATCCCATATGGTCCCCCACGCACCGCCAGGAGTCATTCCTGAGCGTCGCTGGGTGTCCGCCACCCCCAATCAAATGAACTTTATCTAGTATCTTGGCTATCTATGGAGAAAGTTGCGGCTTTCAGAGAACAGACCAGCTCTGCAGCACGGAGAACCTGGAGCTCTTCTCGACACAGCTTTCATCAGCCACAACCTGACTTCCAAGAAATCTCAATCTGTCCGATTCCTCTGCTAATGCCTTCAACTGCAAGAAGGCCAGGGAAGGGAGCCTATGTTGAAACTGCTGAAACTCAGACATTCTTTTTCCGCCCAATTTCAACAGAGCTCTAATGCTCTCAAACTTACTAACAAATAAATTTCTTATAATAAACAGTTTATGGCCGAGTCCTAGAGATCCTCCTAGTTACCCTAATGACCACACAGGATTGCATTTACTTTTAAATACCCATGCAGGAAAAACAAAAAGAAGAGTGGGGGGGAGATATGCAGAAATGAAAGATCAGCTAAATATAAAACCAATGAAAGGAGTCCAAGAATTTACCAGCCTACTTGGACTCTGCATGCCAGCTCACCACACCAAGTAAGTGGTAAACTTGAAAGACTTCAATTGTCCTTTTAGTAGTTATTTACAGTGAGTTACCTCTTTATTTTCAAAACTCCAACATGCACGCCTCCTGGACAGGGCAGAACCACCTACGGCGGCTGGTCAGGCCGAGAAGCCAGACTGCCCGCCCCCCCCCCCCCGGGCCTTCGAGCCAGCGACGGCTGGGCTGGAACTGTGCCTTGTCAAACTGCCAACCAAAGTCGCTCAATGCGGCAATTACAAAAACAGACTATAATTTGTCGGTGACAATTTGAACAGAACCAGAAAGAAAAGCAAGATGGGTGTACCAGGAAGGGAGGGTGGGGGGCTGGGCGACAGGGCCCAGGTTTGCTGAGATTGTCAGAAACCGCCATTGGACAAAGCTGTGTTTTCCAGAACGTGTGGACAAACACTTGGCCAAGTGTTTACTAACAAACAACATGATGCCAAAGTACACATTACCTCATTGTCCGAAGTCCTGGTTAAAATCCCGATCTGGAAGAGAACATAAGCAGAGGGGAGGGGAGGAGTCTTTAGAACAGACTGTTTCCATTTCCAACACAACAGTTTACAAATCCGCAGGATTTTCTCTGCGCAGTTCGCAGTCCGTGCTGCTTTGGATGAATGCACTGGTCTGCAGCGCTCAGGGCGGCTTTGAACTGTTTCTTTGGTTTCTGGGTCATACCGGTAATGCTGGTCGCACTTGCTGTGTAGTGCTCAGGAGTTGCTGTTAGCAGTGCTCGGGGACCATGCAGCACTGAGGGTCACCCTGGGGTCTCCACATGCACTGGGGCTTTGTGTTTTCCATGACCGCTGGGTTATTTGGTTTTCTTGTTTTCTTTTACTGTAGGATTTATTTATTTATTTATTTATTTATTTATTGGCACCAGCGATGCTCAGGGGTTACTCCTGGCTCTGCACTCAGGAATCACTCCTGGCAGTGCTCAGGGAACCATATAAGATGCCAGGGATCGAACCCAGGTCTGCCGCATGCAAGGCAAATGCCCTACCCACTGTACTACCGCTCCAGCCCCCTATGGGTTTAAGAAAAAAACAAAAAAGAAAACCTGGATATTTACTAGCTTTTGTCTTTATAAAGATTATTTATTTTAAAACATTGTCATAACACTGTAATCGTCAAATCGCTCATAATACACCGCATATTTCAGGTATTCAATGTTCCAAGCCCAATCCCGTCGCTGTGTGACCTCCCTCCACCAGTGGCACTCTGTTCCCACCGCTACTCAGTCTGCGCCCTAACCTCCCACTGTTTGTCACAACACACAGGAAAATGAAGTGCTGGAAACTTGGACGAGTGAGTCAGCCTGTGACCACACTCAGGTCTCACTCTAGCGCTGCTGAAGCCGCTGTCTGGGGCAGGCTGGGCCGGTGACAGGGGTTGAGCTTCTTTCTTTAAAATCTAGATTTACTGCATTTTTTTCACAATCAAGATTTACTAGAGAATTTTTCACATGATTCTTTTTTGCTCCCAATTATTTCTTTTCCTTCTAGTCTTTGAATACCAGAGGGCTGGCTCTGAGAGAGAAGCTGTTCGGGCAGAGACCCTGTGCTGAGTCAGCGTTTCCTCGCTTGGAATGTGGTTAGCAGGCAGGGGATGGTGGCGGGTGGGGAAGGGGGCGGAGCTCTGGCCCTGCATGCACGAGACACTGGATTCATCGGCCAGTACAGCCAAAAGGAAATAGAAATTCATTGTCCATTTCTGAGTTTGGGGCCACACCTAGTGATGTTCAGGGCTGACTCCTGGCTCGGCACTCAGGAATCACTCCTGGTGGCACTCAGGGGACCACAGGGGATGCGGGGATTGAACCCAGGTATGCCATGTGCAAAACAAGTGCCTCAGCCACTGTACTATTTCTCCAACCCCCAAAGAAACAGAAAGGCAAACAGGTCCAAGGAAGAGCCGAAGAGCCATGGTGGGCATGCATGCGGGGAGGGGGGCGCCCATGCAGGCCCCCCATCAGTACCAAACTTGGGAGGAGTGCCGAATACAAAGAAAACATCACCCCAAAACCCGAAAGAAACTCCAAAACCCAGAAAGCTACTATGTGAGTCTCTCCCACTAAAACCAATAAATTGTCAGGGAGAGAGGAAGGACAAGAGTCGACTCCTCATTCCCCGTTTCCAAAGCAGTGGCCAGGAAAGGGCAGAGGCCTGGAGTGACTCGGGGCAAATGGACAACGGCTGGAAGCTCAGGTGGAGACAGGAGACATACGGTTCTGTTTGATTTTTATGGGGGGGGAGCGTGAGAGGGGGCGGTTGCTGGAGAGTGAACCCAGGCTCTCACACACAAGACCGTTCATTCAGATTTAAGTGCCCACGAGCCACATCCCCAGTCCCAGAATGTATTCATTCCTGACAGACTACCAGAAATGACACCAGGTTTAAATTCAGTGACTGATTTCAGATTTGTATTGGTGAATAAAGAAAATGTGGCCTTGGACCAAGTGTTTTAGAGCACGGATCTCAGGCTATTGTTCAAGATGGAAGGGCGGCTGCTGAGCATCCCAAGTCCAGTTCAGTGCATCCTGTGAGTCCGAGCACACGCCCAGTGGACGGTATTCTCGGGTTCTGAAGGCTGCCCTTGGAGCCTAAACAATACGCAGTGTTGTCAACTCAGCATTCCCTAATTCACATCATGACTACTAGCTATAAAAGGATCTTTTAAAATGATTTTTTGGTATTTGAGCCATACCCTAGTGGTACACAAGAGCTGTTCCTAGCATGGTACTCTGGACAACTCGTGGCAGTTCTCGGGGGACCATACGTGGTGGTGCTGGGGACTGAACCCGGGCCTCCTGCATGCAAAGTTGGTGCTCAAGTCCACTGAGCTTTCTCTTTGGCCCTTGTCTTCTTCTTTTTTATTTGTATTTTCATTTTTTTTAAGTTTCTTTTTTTTCTTTTTTTTTTTTGTGGATCACACGCAGCGATGCTCAAGGGTTGCTCCTGGCTCTGCACTCAGGAATTACTCCTGGAAGTGCCTGAGGGACCATATGGGATGCCGGGGATCGAATCCGAACCTGTGCTATTGCTCCGGCCCTTCTTTTTTTATTTTTTAATTTTTATTTTATTCTTTGGCCACATCTAGTGTTGCTCATGGCTTACTTCTGGCTCTTGGTTCAGAAGTCAGTCCTGGCAGTGCTCAGGGACACTGGAATCAAACCCAGGCTGGCCGCATGCAAGGCAAGCGCCCTACCCACTGTACTAACACTCTGGCCCTTGGCCCTTGTCTTTTGTTTCTAAAAAAAAAAAAAAACCACAATAAAAGTAGAGCTACGATTTCCTATACACTGAAGCAAAAGTAACAATCTCTGCTAAAAATGTTTTTAGTAACAGGCCAATCATTTTCACTTCCTACGTTCCCAATATGATGACTTTTGGCATCTATTCTGCCCCCCTCCCTGGCCCTGTCACTCCGGGCTGGTTTGAGAACGTGGTAAAGCACAGGGTCCTCGCCAAAGGGGGCTGTGTGGAGATGAAAGGGAAGCCTTAATATATGAAAGTTCAACATCTTCTCATCAGCTGCCAATAAGAATATAAACTCATCTGATCCTCTTAGAAAATAATTTGGAAATAAAAAATGAGGTTACTGAAAATGAAACATTCATGCATTTTTGGGGGGTAGCCGGGGATTTGGCAGTGCATGGGGACC
The DNA here is from genome assembly GCA_028565675.1 of Sorex palustris. Classification (NCBI taxonomy): domain Eukaryota; kingdom Metazoa; phylum Chordata; class Mammalia; order Eulipotyphla; family Soricidae; genus Sorex; species Sorex palustris. Next base: position 6,867 of record JAOXYA010092076.1, read on the forward strand.
AGTGCTGGCTCTTGGGCACAGGGGTCCACTCCCAGAAGTACTGGAGGTCCAGGCCATGCCAGGGACTGAACTGGGGTTGGCCATGTGTAAGGCAGGTACAGTAGTCTCTACACTATCTCTGTCCCCCTCCACACCAAATTCATGCTTTCTAACCCAACAGTGCTTTTTTGGGGGGGGAGGGGAAGCTTGAAGCCACGCCCAGCAGCCATCAGGAGCTGTGCGGGCCCTGCCAGCCTCAGGGGACCTGGTGTACTGCTATGCGTTACTCTGAGCTTCTCCGTTCTTGAGGCTGCTGCTCTCTCTCAAAGCGACTAACATGTGCCTGGGTGTTCCAAGCAAGGGGCTACGTTGATTCGTTAGGGAATGTGGCCTCCCAGAAGGTGTTCAGGAGGCTAGGGGCCCACCAGCAATTCTTGGCCCAGCATGCCAAAGACCACCTGGGCCACCTTGGCAGCGAGGGCCCAGGACATCCCCAGTGATGCTCAGGGGACTGTGAGCTGGACCTTCCCTGCTGGACTGTCTCCCCGTCCAGTGCTAAGCATGCAGGGACTAGAGAACATTCCGCAGTGCTACAGTCAGAGGCGAGAAGTTTCCATCTTCCGTTTAACTTTCCATCCAAATGATCAAATGCATCAAAGTGATCTGGTGACGTGCAAGATGGGTTTCCTTCAAAAGGGTCACAGACTTGCTTCAAAGACCGAGAAGCTGCTCGCTCTCTGGCACAAAAAAGTTCCTCAGGAAACGCTTGTGCAAATAACAATCTCTGAGATGCATTTTCCAACTATGTGGGGCATTTTTCTCTCCTAACTTTTTTATTCTTTTGAGAATCTATATCTATCTTCTCTCTCTCTTCCCTCCCCCCTTCTCTTTCTTTTCCCTGCCCCCCGCTCCCAAGAGGGCAGAAGAGCATAGTAATGAGAACATTTTTCTACAAATCCTTTTGAACCCTGTCACTAGTATAGAGTTGTTTCTCTTGAACTTTCTAGATCACTGCATATACGCAAGGGATGTACAGTGGCAAGCCAGTCTTTCACACTTCCTGGCAAGCAGTCAGCCTGATGGGTTTCTGAACTACACGTATGTCACGAGCCTTTGAATGCTCTAGACATCACCCGTGTACCTGGTCACCAGCCACACTGGAGGCATTTCTTCAGAGCAAGAAACAGCCTTGCGTTACAAACATCTCTTAGGAAAACAATCATCTTTCACTTGACTTAGAGTTTCTTCCCAGGAAGACGGTCCTCACCCTGGGGAAGTGTCATGTCAAGCCAAAGGAGCTTACTGGAATTTCTTTTTCACAGAGGTCTCTGTTTCCCGACCTGCTCTGCACAGAGCCCCCAGGTCACTCAGGTGACACACCCAGGGTGGAAGAGACACTTACCAGGCTGGTGCTGGGACCGAGCTCGGCCGCAGCCTTCATGGAGGCCTCCTGGCCTGCAGGGGGCACTGCGGTGCCGTTCTCCTGGGCCGGCCCAGCCACGTGCCCGCCACTTGTACTCTTCAGCTTATCAGCAATTCGCTGGTTTTCTTTCTCTAGCTTGATTTTGGCTAATTGTGCTTCTAACATCCAATGTTCCTTTTCCTGCTCCAGCTTAGAAATCTTCTCCAAACTCTGCTGAACCTTGAAAAGTCAGAAGAAATTCTGTACCTCTGGGAATGATACTAACAAAACTGTCACCCCGTCCCCCTCCTACCTGCTCCCTCAAAAAAAAAAAATAAAATTACAGAACACAAACAAAAACTGCCTCACAGAGTTGCGGAAAGACCAAAAAAGCCTTGAGTCTGGACTGGGAAATATACGGTATACACAAAGCAGGAGCACAATCTGTGGTGCGGGTGTGCTTTGTAGGGAAATAGAGTTCACACAAGAATCCCGGCAACCATGAGCTTCTACAAGCATGGCTCTGGTATGCGGGCACCAGGACTATTTTCCGAACCACGTGGCTGCGTAAGACATTTCCTGATATGCAAAGTGATCAATGGAAAGTAAATGATCTAGCGTTTCTCCCTGAAAAACAGGCTTGAATGGTGCTGGGAAAATCTGAGCAGAATATAATGCCCAACCAAAATGCATCTGAACTGTGCATTTAACTATGGTGCTATGCCGCCCTGGGAGGGGAAGGGTGTATATTACTCTGCCTGTCCCCCCGTGCAGCAGCAGCACGGTGGCCTGCATCTTTTAGAGCCTAAAGAACAGCCAGGTATGAGACTGCATTGATGAGGCACGAGGGACCTCGTGGGATGGGGAGTAGACTTGGCCCTGCTCCCCGCCATGACAATGCTCCGGGTTGCCACCCTCAAATTCCTCCTCCGGCTTCTGAACGTCCATGACCCCAGAGGCACTCAAACCAATCTCAGAACCCAGGGGCTTTTGGCAGTAATCCCTCTAGGTTTATCACTAAAATATCAGAAATCCAAATTCGCGTGGCTGCTATTGTGGCCACATGACATCAATTGCTCTTCTTAATCAGCAATAGAAAACAAATTATCTAATGATGCCCTTTTGAATGTTGGGAAAAATTCCAAATAATAATGTTGGGCCTTCTGTCGTAATATTGAATGTGATCAACGCAGAGAGAGGCAGTAAAGTGGAAAACTGCCACACAGGCGCGGGGTGGGGGGCGAGCGGGGGGAAGGAGGGGCATACTGGGGTTCTTGGTGGTGGAAAATGTGCACTGATGAAGGGACGGGTGTTTGATCATTGTATGACCGACCTAGACTTGAACTGAAAGGCTTTATGACTGTTCTCATGGTGATTCAATAAATAAATTAAAAAAGAAAATTAACTACAGGGGCCAGAGTGACAGCACAGTAGGGATGGCACTTGTCTTGCACGTGGCCGACCTGGTTCAATTTCCAGCATCTCCCAAGGTCCCCTGAGCAACACCAGGAATGTTCCCTGAGTGCAGAGCCAGGAGTAACCCCTGAGCTTTGCCAGGTATAGCCCAAATAACAAAACAAAACAAAACAAAAAAAAGAAACTACAATAAATCAAAATACTAATTATTATAAGGTATCATTAAGAGAAAAAATGCATAGCCACCAAATTTAATATCTCAGCAAAGCACATATTCAATAAAGGTACAATCACCAAAATAATCTTCACATACCAGCATGCGAACGAGAGATGACCCAACAGAGAAATAGGAGAAAAATCAAAACTTTACAAAGGTGCTCAATGTCACAGTGAAGGGTAAGAAGTTTAAAGAAACCATCCAAATGGGGCTGCTGTGGCCATAGTGTGTCAAGATCATTTCCATTTAAAAGTTGATATTCTAACTCCAGCTACAAGTCCAGTTTTAAGATTATTTCCACAGCAGTTATACTATCAACTCAATGAAGATGACTTGTTTAGACAATCGACAAATGTTTTTCCCTTTTTGCTTTCGGGCCACACCTGGCGAGACTCAGAGACTTCTACTCCTGGCGCTGGCTGAGGGATGGCTCGGAAAATACTCAGGCAACTATGTGGTACCAGAAATGGAAGCCAAGCGCCGTGCATGCACCAGCGGGGTGCATACATCACTGGGCTGTATCTGGCGCCAGGTAATTTTCTTTCCTTTTTTTAGCCTTTTAGGTCACACCCAGCAATGTCAGGGGTCAACTCCTGGCTCTGCACTCAGGAATTACTCTTGGCGGTGCTGGGAATTAAACTCGGATCGGCCACATGCAAGGCAAACACCCTACCCACTGTACTATCGCTCCAGTCCCATAATTTTCAATTAATTATGTCTATGATGCTTTTAGGCACACTTCAGCTAATTTAATCTCTTCGCTTACAATACCTTTGAAATCCCTGTTAAGAGTCTTCTCCAGGGAATTTAACACCTCCCATGTAAGCAAGCACCAGGCTTTCCTTTCCTTTCCAGGTGCCCTACCTGCTGTGCCAAGCCCTCCCGGCTTTCTGTGGAGCTGAGCAGCACCCGGCGATTCGCCAGTGCTTCTTCATAAGACACAGACTCCATGAGGGGCTGCGGAAAAAAGCACCACAAGAATTAAAGGGGAAAAGTCACCTCCTGAGCCCATACACACAAATAAGGAAGCGAAAAAGGGTGGTAAGTTTAGACATACCCAACAGAGAGCATTCCCTTCAGTACATGTGAAAAGGTTTATTTTTTTCCAAAAATAAAACAATGAATGATCACTTGCCATGCCAGTTATAACCTACACTAAAATTGTTTTCACTTTGCATCGAGAT
>JAOXYA010092083.1:0-23011 GCA_028565675.1 Sorex palustris
GGGGGGGGGGGGGGGGGGGGGGGGGGGGGGGGGGGGGGGGGGGGGGGGGGGGGCAGGGGCCAGCAGCTCAAGGCTGAGTGGGGCCGCGGGTGGGCTTTTAAGGCAGGAGAGTGTGGGGCAACGCAGGGGCCAGGTCCCCAACAACGCCTGAAACAGACGGGACACCGTCCCCCTGTCTCCTGCGTGTGCCACGAGAACAGCAACAGAACCGTTCGCCACTCCAAGCCCACGCTCATGTTCCCCTCCTCCTCCGACATCCTCGGGGCCAGCTCAGTGGGGGACTCCCACCATTGTCCCTTAGTGCACCAACAGAACAAGGGGACAGACTGGGTACCACTGGCCCAGGACTGCAACTGGAGACAGAAACCATAGCACTGCGGCGGGGAGGGCATCTGCCTTGCAGCAGACCGAGGTTCAATCCCCGGCCCCCCAGAGGGTCCCCCAGCCCCATCAGGAGGGGTCCCTGAGTGCAGAGCCAGGAGTAGGCCCTTGAACACTGCCTGGTGTGGCCTTGACAAAAGTGTAAAGTAGCACAAACTCAAGACTGCCAGAGCACCCAGCTCTCCTGCACCCCTGCCCTCATGTCACCCACCAGTTGTCACACTCAGACCCCTGGGGCTGCTTTACCTTGGAGGCCACCTAGCCCCGCAGGGTGGTGGGTACACGCACTGTCACTGGCTGAGCCATGGAGCACGTTGGCAGAGTGCGGCGTGGCGGAGGGTGGGATGGGACAGACGGGACGCTGGAACTTGAGAACATTAGCACCCCCGGAACCGAGAACTGAGCTGCCTTGTCGGGGGCACAGCTGGGCTCCAGAGGCCCTTCAACAGAGCTGGGTGAAAAGCAACTTGTCTGCCTCATCTGTGAAATGGGCCCATCGCCTGTCTGGTTTTCTTTGATCCCTTCTTCCTTCACAGCAGGACGGTCAGAGCCCTGGCCAGGCCCTCGCGGTGTGGCTGTCTGCACTGCCCCCCCCCTCCCCCCGGCTGCAGGTGAGCCCCCTCAGGAGGGAGGTCCGCAGATACGTTCACCTCAGGGGGCTGCCCCGGGCAGACCAGCCCTGCATTTCAAACAGGAAGTCGCTGTGCAGAGGGGAGGTGTGGCGGGGCATGCGCAGCTCTCGCTGCATGGGTGTTGGCCACCAAGGAATCTCTGTGTATGCGCCCCCTGACGGCGGTCCCCCTCCACTACCTCTGAGTTCTCGGAAACGAGTGGCCCAGACAGAGGCCCCAGGTGGAGAGCAGGGGCCACAGCAATCAGCTCTGGGCTTCAGGTCAGAGTAGAGGCTGAGTGAGGGGCTCCATGTGGGAGCCTGGGCCCCAAGCCGGATGGTGGGACCCAGAGCCCCCACGCCATATCCCAGTTTGTCGGAGCAAAAGGCAAAGACTCGGGTCTTTGAAGGCCAAAGGGCACCACCTAAGAGACCCTAATAAAAAGACTCTCACACATATCCTGATCAGAAAAATGAAAACCATAGATGGTGATAAAAATAATGGAAGCAGGTGGAGTTCATGCCCAATTCAATCAGCCTAATCAATGGCTGAATAAATAGCAATATTCCTACATTAAAATTTAAAAAAAATGGAAGCAACAAGATCAAAGAAGGAAATTCCATGCAAAGGAACATCCCTAAAATTTATACGAAATTGGACCCTCCGAGCCAGAGGTCAGTGGTAGCATACAGTGAAAACTCTTAATGAAACAAAGTCCCACACTGAATAATTTATCCTGCCAGACTCTAGTTCATATTTGAAAGGATGATCACAACTTTTTTTTTTGCTTTTTGGGTCACACCCAGCTATGCTCAGGGGTCACTCCTGGCTCTGCACTCAGGAATCACTCCTGGTGGTGCTCGGGGGACCATATGGGATGCTGGGAATCGAACCCGGGTCGGCCGCATACAAGGCAAACGCCCTCCCCACTGTGCTACTGCTCCAGCCCTGGGTGATCACAATGTCATGGATGAACAACAGCTTCTGCCCACTCCATGCCCAGTCCAGGGCCATGCCCCTGCCTGGAACCCCCGAGACCCTCCTGGGAAGGTGGCGCCCAACCCAGCCGGCCTGCTCCAACGTCGGGGCGTCGGACTGGGCCCCCACCTCTCAACTCCCCCTTCCTGTGCCCGAGCCCAGAGACAGATGCACAGCGCTGCTTCCAGAAGCTTCCAGCCCCCCTCCCGTGGGCGCCTCACACACCTGCGATGAGGTACTCCTTCTTCCCACCGACGTCCAGCTTCACCCCGCACACTGACGACGAGGGGGCTGTGTAGATGAACTCGATGTCCTTGTCGGGGCCTTTGAACATCTGGGGAGGAGGGAAGAGCCGTGGAGAGAGGGGTCAGTGAGGGGCTGCCGCCGGACACTCGACCGGGACTTCCCGTCTCCCTGACGAAACCCCAATGGTGCCCACTGCAGAGCACCATGAGACTAAGAGGAGTTCTCTCCGAGGGCCTGGGAGAGGCAGTGCTGGAATGTTCCACAGCAGGGCAGTGAGCCGAGCTCCCGGTGGCTTAGTGGCCAGTGGGATGAAGGCAGCGGCTCCAGAACACGGCAGGACCCCGCCCCTGCCTTGGGACTCGGGGGCACTCACAGAGGAAGGCCACGGGAGGGCCTGGCCTGCGTCCACCCCCCGCCCCCAGACGCCCCACGTGACCCCTACCTTGATCTGCTTGATCTCGTACTGGGTCCTCTTGATGGGGTTGCCATAGATGTCATTCCCAGAGTCCACCTCCTTCCCGCTGACCACCTTGGCCCGGATCACTGGGGAATACAGACCGGCCTAAGTGGGCATCACTCCCACAGGAGGCCGAGGCGGGACGGGGCGGCGGAGGGGACACGAGGCTGCACTGGAGCTGGAGGGGCTGAGCCCTGGGTGCCTGGGCTTCAGTCCCCGAATCTCCGACAGGGTTGGAGAGGAGGTGGGGGAGTGGGGAGAGGAGGCGGGGGGGGGGGGGCCAACGGCAAAGGGCCCAAGAGTGGCAGAGGCTGCGCCTCTGGGCAGGTGGGACGGGTCGGCTGGACGCCCTGCTGGCCCCTGCCCTGAAGTGTCCCCGGAAAGTGACAACACCAGCAGCAGGTCACACAGCGGGGGCTGGGGCAGTCTCAGGCGTGGCCAGCATAAGGGTCGGCCTGAGGAAAGAGGCCAGACAAAGGGAGATGGGCCTGGGCAGGGCCTGAGCTGGAGGCTGGGTGGGGGCTGCTCTGGGCCACTGCCTCCCCGTTCCCAGCTGGCCAACACTGACGGCTCCAGGCGTGGCTGTCTGTGAGCCATGTGGGGCCGGTTAGATGTGGGGCATGGGGTCAGGCACAGTTGTGGGTCCTGGTGTGGGCTGTTCCACAGGTCAGCTCCGAGAGACCTCGGGACATGGAACCCCCGGCCCGGCCCCCAGAAGGTCCCCCTGCCCCCAGCTCGCCCAGGCCGCCCCCTCTCGTCGCCGGTGCTGGCCCGAGTAAGCCTGTGAGGAGACGCCCCCAAGGGCTGTGAGGCCGTGGCCAACATGCCACTGTTTCCAGGGCCCCCGCGCCCCCATGGCCCCCTAGCTCTAACAACTTCCGTGGCACCTGCCACTGACCCGTCTTAGCCCTCTGCCATCCCAGCAGCTGGCCACACCCTGAGGATGTGCCAGGACATTCTGGCTGGGCTCCAGCTTCCCCTCCCTGCCCAGAGTTTTCACTTCCCCCTCAAGGGCAGTGAGAACAGCCCGCTCCAGCCCCTGCAGGAGACCCCTCCTCCCTCTGGGGACCGCCACCCCCAACAGGAGACCTCCTCCCCCTGTAGGAGACCCCTCACCCTGCAGGAGACCCCCTCCCACGTGGGACCCCTTCCTCCCGCAGGAGAACCCCTCCTCCCGCAGGAGAACCCCTCCTCCCGCAAGGAACCCCTCCCACAGGGAACCCCTCCCCCGGCAGCAACCCCCCCTCTCCCCACAAGAGACACCCTCCACCCACAGGAGAGCCCCTCCTCCTGCTGCGAGGACCGAGGCCGTATCTCTCACCCATTCAGCTGTTAACACCTGTCCACTTATGGCCCTGCCCGAGATCAGAGGGGACACCTGTATGCTCAGGGTCCTGCCCGAGCATCAGAGGGGACACCTGTCCACTCAGGGCCCTGCCCAAGATCAGAGGGGACACCTATCTGCTCAGGTCCCTGCTGAGATCAGAGGTGCATTTGCCGCGGGGACAGTGCTCACTGTCTGCCGAGAACCCTGGCCTGGGGCGCGTCTTCCCGCATGGCCAAACCCCTTCTGAGGGCTTCAGCCGCCTGCTCCCTGCCTCAGGCCAGCAGCTGTGCCCAAGCATATGGGTAGGCAGGAGCCTGGCTGCTGTGCTGGGGCCACAGCCTAGCTTCGGCAACGGACGATCTGGGCGGAGGCCCCGGGAGCTCATGCAGAAGGGACCTTTGGGAAGGGACAGGCGGGACCCGCGGGGCCCGGGTGGCACTGGGACAGGGTGGGGCACCCCCAGGACCACACGCTCCCACTAAGGGACAGCAGTGCTGGGGGGACTCCGTGGGGTTTGCGAGTGAAGAGCAGGGACACAGGCAAGGTGACTTGGGGCTGTTGTGGGGAGACAGGGCAAGAAGCAGCTGTGCCTGGGCACAGGTGGGTGCGAGAAGCGGAACCTCCCCAGGAGCGCAGCCCAAGGGGGCCTGCAGCTGAGCGCATGTAGGCCCTGAGGTGGGCCCAGGCACTCTGGGGCCTCCCCGTGGTGGCCACTGGGCACTGCTGGGTGGGCACATAAGGAATGGAGCGGGGACAGGACACAGCTCGGGGGAGAAAGTGCTCCCCTCGCGCGGGGCCTGGGGCAGGCTCCGGGTTCTCCCCCTGGCACCACAAACGCCAGGGCCACAGGGCAGGGAGAGAGCTGCGAGGGCCTGAGTTTGAGCCCTGGAACTACAGACATCTGCCACCCCCACCCGGTACTTCTGGAGTTGGTCCTGGGAGCCCCAGAACTTTAAAAAATAATAATAAATTTTACTTAGCTTTTTGGGTCACACCTGGCGATGCTCAGGAGTTCCTCCTGGCTCCGCACTCAGGAATTACGCCTGGTGGTGCTCGGGGACCATATGGGATGCTGGGGACCGAACCCAGGTCAGCTGCGTGCAAGGCAAACGCCCTCCCCGCTGTGCTATGGCTCCAGCCCAAAAAAAGCTTTTAAAGCAAAAACACACCCCCAAACCATTTCCTGCACCAAGATGTGTGTGCGGGGAGCTCCAGGTGGGCCCGGGCTGAGCAGGGAGCACTCTCGGGGGAGGCTACTCGGAGGCTGCAGAGAGCTTCGTGGGCTCGGCCCCGAGCTGGCCGCACCCAGGCCCAGGAAACTGCAGCAGGGTCTGCAGAACCCTCACTCTGTCAGGAACCCTGAAACCAGGGCTGGCTCCCTCTGCCCTTTCGGCCCTTCGCCACACATCCAGGGGAGAGCGAGGGACACTTGGCCTGGTCCTCACCCTGAGCAAGAGTCTTTAGCTAGGGCACCCCAGACCCCTCCCCAGGAGCAGGTAAGCAGCGCTGGGGCAGGAGTGAGATCCTAGGCAGCAACCCCAGACACAGGCTTCCAGGTGGGGACAGACAGTCCCCCTCTGTCCCTGCTGTCCCCGGGCTTTCCCAGGCCGCCTCGGCTGCTGCCCCCCACATCCGCCGACCGCTGCGGTGCCCCCTGCATCTCTGGGGAAGTGAGGGGCCCAGACGCACCGGGTTCCCACAGAGCCTTCAGGGGCAGCGGTGTGCGCCCACCTGGGGCCCGGCAGGCTCGTACGTGACCATAGCATTCCCGCCTCTGTCCTGAGCGCCCGGGGCCACCTGGGCGAGGGAGAATGTCGGTCGGGAGCACTGGCTCCGCGGGGAGCCCGCTGGACCGGCTCAGGCGCCCCAGGGGACAGGCCTGCGGCTGGGAGGGGATCTGTGCAGAGAGCCAGGGCATGGGGCGCTCCTGGAGGAGGTCACAGTGCTCCACGCTGCCGGGGTAAGGGTGACGGGCAAATCCCCACCTCGGCTGCACCCCTCAGACTGAGCTGTGACCAGGGTACCCCAAATCAGTCAGGACAGTCCAGGCCAATGCGTCAGCACCCCGGCCTGCACCCCCGTCCACCACCCGCCCCCCCAGCACTGCCACCTGCCCCTTCGCAGCCCTGCCCTCAGGACCCTCTGCACTCCCAGCACCCCCACTGCTGCAGGGGCTCCTGGGGTGGCCGGGGCGAGGGGTCACACTGCGTCTGATCTGGCACAGGCCCCTTTACTTAGATTTGGGGTGAAGCTGCCCGAGGCCCCAGCGGGATGTGCCTGTGGCCGAGTCGAGAAAGCACAGTGGTCCGCCACGTCCATAAGTACACCCTGCATTATGCCAGAGCCCAGACCAGGTTGGGCCCCCGAAAGCGGCCCGTGCCCACCCCCGTGTGGAGCTCAGCCTTCTCCCAGCATCGGGGGCAGAGAGGGGGGCCGGAGCCCCAGATGCTGATGCGGCTTCCGGCCACACCCAGTGCCCCTGCAGCCAGCGGGGGTTACAGGCTGCACTGTCAGCCTGACTCAGTGCCCGCCCCCGGAGCGCCCCTTCCCCTGTGGGTTTCTCCCCCACCCTCCATCCTCTGGGTCAGTGGTGGGGCTGAGGTCCCCAAGCTTCCTCCTTTCAGGGAGGAGCGGGGGGGAGGGGGGCTGCCGAGTAACTGAAACCAGCCCTGCGTCTGCAGAGAACTGGCCCGGCCCAGCTCCCCCTAACCCCACCCGTACCCCAGAAGCCAACCACGGGACTCTGGGGGCTGAGCCAGCCCCCAAGGTGGCCAGATACAGGCCTCTCAGCTCCGGGGGTGGGAGGGCCAGGACTCAGGCTGCATCAGTATCCCCGAAGGCAGCTGAGGGCAGCAGACATTTGGGGGATGGGAGGGGGGCCTTGGTGCCTGGCACCGAGACTGACCAGCTCCGGATTCCGGCGCACACGTGAGCTGGTCTGCTGGATGCCCGTCTCCATGGAGACCAGCTCTCCCGGCACCACTTCCTGTCCATCTGCCCGGGCTCCCTGGGGAGGGGGGCAGCCACAGTGCAGGGAGCTGGCCCGACCCCCGGCCCCTGCCCGTCCTCCCCGCCCCCTGCTCCCCATGGGCAGGAGCTCGTGCCAGAGGCCTTGGTCACACTCCCGAAGGCGCGGGCTCCAGCCCTGCCTGCTCACGCGCTGCTGAATCATCTGAAAAAAATGCTGCTGGGTCTGGGAGCTGGCCGGGAACAGGGCCGCTTTGTGGAGGGTGCGGCAGCCGCTCGCCCGCCCGCGGGAGGAAGGGGCCTGAGCCCAGCAAGGCCAGAGCGGCACGAGGGCTCAGCGAGGCTACGGGGTCCGACCAGAGGGGACAGGCAGAGGGGCTGGTGGCCGGGCCCTCCTCCCGCTGTCCAGTGGTGCTCAGGGGCCACATGGAGCTGGGAGGACTTTGGCCACAGAGGCGAGACCCCTGTGCAGGCAGTCCCTTTTGGGGCGAGGTGGCCCCCCAGAGAAGGCAGCCTGTGTCCCACCTGCAGGGGATCCTTCTGGGCCCAGGGACTCTGTGGCACCCACGGGCAACAAGGCTGGGCCTCCCTGGCGCTGGACCCTCCCACGGCCCGACTCCTTCGCCGTCCCACATTTCTATTAAAACATCGGTGCACTCGGGAGGATTCCACGGGGTCCTGGGATCCACGCTGCGCGTCCCCTCTGGGCTTCCCCAGCCAACCTCGTTCACACATCGGGCAGGGCACTGGCTGAGCAAGGGCCCGAGGAGACTGTGAAACCTGGACTTCAGAACCAGGACCAGCGAGCCAGGGGCCAAGTGCCTGCAGCTCTCTCGGCCAGCACCCACTGGCTGCACCAGCCTGCCTGGTTCAGGAGCCGCCACTGTCCCTTCCTGCACACCTCTGGGGCGTGGGGGTCCCCGGGAAGCAGGGCCAGGGGCAGGGCAAGGAGGTCTGAGTATGTGTGACGAGGACCCTGAAAATCACAAGGCCTGTCTGTGCTGCTGGGCTGGGCAGGGAGAAGCCTGGACCCCTCGGGACAGAGAGATATGCCCCTACCAGGGCCCAGCCAGGAGGACACCGGCCCCTCAGGAGGTGGACGCCAGAGGCCAGCTTGTCCATTCTGGGACTGCAATCACTTTGCTCCTGGCCTCAGGCCCTGAGCGACTACAGAGAAACCAGGGACCCCAGCCAGGCCCCACCCACTCGGGTTTAGGGGGAGCTCCAGATGCCCATAGTGACATTTTCCCGGTGACCCAGACCCAGTGGTCACCTAGACTCCAGGTCACCTAGACTCCAAGGGCAAAACCACAAACAAGCCCATCGAGGTCAAGAGCAGCAACACAGGAAACCCCCAAGGAAGCCGCCCTTCCGTGCCGGCCGGGAAACAACACTGGGTCAGCACTGCCACGGCCCTGGCCACGCCCACACCCACGCCCCCATCCTCACATCCACACGGACTGCCTACCCATGTTGGCATCGGGCGGGTGGGGCTGGGGACACCAAGACCCATCAGGGTAGTCCTGGAGGCCCCAGGTGCGTCCGGCTGACCCTCGGGGCAGCAGCACAGAGCCCAAGCTGCTCCATCCCAGGGACCCGGCTCAGGTGACGCGTCACCAGCAGTGTCTCCTGCACTGCCCAGGGAGCCCCCAACAAAGCACAGCACAGGGGCTGCTGACTGCTGCAGGGGCGGAGGGGGGTGGTGGCTCCAGAGCAGCAGAAGGCACCCCAAAAGGAAGCTCAGTGAACCACCAGAAGATGAACCACCAGAAGATGAACCCCAACCAGTCGTGTGCAGAGGGGAGCAAAGCTGGCTCCCCACCAAGGCCACAAGACCAGCACCCATCTGAGGATGGGCACGCAGCTGGCGTCTACATGCACAGGCATGTACACGGACACGGGCCAGGGGTGTGCATGCAGGGGACAGGCATGTACACGGGGCATGTGCACATGCACATGCGGCATCAGGGTTCTGCTGCTTGTACCCTAAAGGTCACACCCAGCGGTGCGCAGGGTCCACTCCTGGTTGTGCTCCAGGAGCACTCCTGGCGGGCCAAGGAACCAAACCTGGCGCTGGCCACGTGCCAGGCAGACGCCCTCCCCACTGTGCCATCGCTCCAATCTTGCCAGTCCCCCATTTCTGTGACGCTGGAGGCAGCACGTCCCCTGCCCCCATGGAGAGGGTCAACGCTGACCCCACAGCAGCTCGAGCACGGCTGGCCACAGACTGCCAGCAGAGCTGATGGCTGAAAGCACTGAACACAGGGCCTGGAGCCCAGCACCACCAGACAACAGTCTCTTCCTCCCCTGAAGGAGCTGAAGGTTGACTACTCCCCCCACAGTGCTCCCAAGGCACTCCCAATCCATCAGGCACTACCAACCCTGTTTCTCTTTCACCACTCCCTGTGCTCTGCTTCCCCTCTGCTGATCACTAACACCCCAAGTCAGACCCTGTGACTTGCTAAGTCAGATTCTTCTGAGGACTCCGGATCTTGTACGTGAAATACTGCTTTTCTCTTCCCATTGTATTCTCTGCACAGTTTACTTTAGAGCAATGCTCTCTTCTTACAGACACAGGAAGACAGTGCTGTGCTATTGTAACGTGGGAGTTGGTGCCGAATAATATTTACTCCTGGGCATCTGTCATATTTACTCGACTTAAACCTCAGGTGCCCTTAATTCCTGGCACCCCTAAAAGGAGGGTCCTGGCAAGGGACTTGGATGGACCCAGGGCAAGCCATAAGCTACCCTGGCATCGAGAAGGGACAGGCTAAGCGCCATAAGAAGTATAGTAAGTGAAGAGCACAGTCATGGAACAAACTCTGACATGACCCAAGGAGAAGTAACTGAGTAAGGACCCTGCTGGGGTAAGGAAAGAAGACTAACCTAGCCTGAGGACTGTGGTCTGGGATATATAGCAAGGTGTCCCCAGGAAAGCCACCCTTTAAGCTTAATGTATCTCTTACCGTGTCCACGCAAAATGACTAGAAATATTATTAAGAAGTAAATTTATTATGTTTAAAAGTGGATAATGGCTAAGGAAAGGAGATAGCAAATCGCCCTTGCTGGAATCCCGCCCCTGAAAGGATCTCCTAGTAATCCAGAGTGCTGAACCCCCAGATGAGATTGCATCCTTGAGTTCATCTCCTGGAAGAACTTCCCCAAAGGAGGGCTTTACATCTGTTTATTGTTGTGAGAATGTTCAACCCCACCTGTGCCTACAGGAAATCCCACCCTTCAGGATTTCTACCCAACTAACGCTTTGAGACCTGAATATACGGTCACCCCAACCAGTCTGTGGCCCCGTGCCTCCCTTCAATCCTCCGTTGTTTCCTTCATTCGCTGTCACTATCGGCTGAGATGAGGAGGCGGCTCTCGGCCACAGAACGCAGTCACACACCCACACTCTGAACTCACACCCAGCACCGCCCTGCGTGCCCCCCTCAGTGGCACTTTCCTTGGTACAGATTCCTGGAGTGTCAGGGCCGCTGGGCCACACTCCTCCAGGCCCCACAGGGGCCACTGTCAGGGCCTGAGGCTGGGAGTATCTTTCCCCCTCCCCCACCGCCCTCACACTCCAGCTACCAGAAGGCCCTAGTGGGCCAAGGCCCCACCACAGGCTCTGCTCAGGGGGTTGTAATGGGTCGGACCTGTGTCACAGACACCCACACCCCCATCCCAGGGGTCCCGGAACCCCCTTGACCTGGAGCATGTGTGCACCTCACCTCCGTGCTCTGAGACCAGACCCCTGCCACGCCAGGGTTCACGCCACGCTAAGGAGCTCCGTGTGTTACAGGCCAGAGGGGCAGTTCCCGCCCAAGAGGGCCCTGCAGAGGGGCTGTGTCCAGGTCCCCAGGGCTGGGAGTGCAGGACCCCATGGACAACAGACTGGGCGGCAGCGACGACAGAGCCTGCATGGCTGTATTGACCCGGCGCCCGCACTCAGCCCGCATCCTGGAACTCCCGCAGGCGCTTGCGGGCCTCCTCGAGGAACTGCTGGTGCTGCTGCCGCTGCTGCTGCAGGTCGCGGGGCTGCCGGCGGGGCTGTGACAGGGGGGACCCAAGTGGACTTTTGGCCCCTGCCTCCTCTCCCTGCTCTGGGGAGGTCAGGAGACTGGCCAGGCATGGGGAAGACAGACCCGAGGCACTCCCTGATTCTTGGGAAGTCAGGTGAAACGTGCTCCCCGATTCTTGGGAATTCAGGTGAAGCGTGCTCCCCGATTCTTGCGAATTCAGGTGAAGGGTGCTCCTCGATTCTTGGGACGTCAGGGGAGGAGTGCTCCCCAGTTCTTGAGAGGCTAGGTGAGGGGTGTTCCCCAGTTCTTGGGAAGCCAGTGGAGGGTTGCTCCCCAGCTCTCGGGAGGCCAGAAACGTGGTGCTCCCCAATTCTCGGGAGGCCTGGTACGTGGTGCTCCCCAGTTCTCGGGAGGCCAGGTGTGTGGTGCTCCCCAGTGCTCGGGAGGTCAGATGAGTGGTGCTCCCCAGTTCTCGGGAGGCCAGGTGCGTGGTGCTCCCCAGTGCTCGGGAGGCCAGGTGTGTGGTGCTCCCCAGTGCTCGGGAGGTCAGGTGTGTGGTGCTCCCCAGTGCTCGGGCGGTCAGATGCGTGGTGCTCCCTAGTTCTCGAGCAGTCAGGTGTGTGGTGCTCCCTAATTCTTGGGTGGTCAGTTTCGTGGTGCTCCCCAGTTCTCGGGAAGTCAGGTGCGTGGTGCTCCCCAGTTCTCGGGAGGTCAGGTAGGGGGTGCTCCCCAGTGCTCTGGAGGCCACAGCTGGACTTACTGGCCTTCGCCTCTCTTCCAGCTCCTTGGCGGTGGACTGGCTTTCCAAGTTCACTTCCAGCTGCTCTGTCTGTTCAAGCAATTCCAGATGGTTCCACTTTCTCTGCTCCAAGTCCAACTTGGGCAGCTGCACGGCTGCCACCAGGCCGGCCTTGTCCATGGGCTCCTGCATGGACAGAGCCAAAGAGCTCCCCGTCCGCAGTGCGTCCAGCTGGGGCAGCTCCGTCCGGCCTCCAGGGCGGGGGGCGGGCGGCTGTGTCTCCGTCCTGGCTGGGGCCCTGGCCTCGAGATGGGGGCCCCGGCTCTCCCGCTCACCCGGCAGCATTCTCCATCGTATGGTGTCAGCGTGGCGGGTGCCTGCGGCAGGCCCTGTCTCTGCCTGGGGGTGTGCAGTTCTCAGCCTGCCGTGAGCGCTGGGCTCTTCCCTGGGGTTCTGGTCTGGCCCGAGCGCCCCGTGCAGGTGCAGGAGGAGGTGCTTCTTCAGCCTGCGGTTGGTATCCAGGAGCTCCTCGAAGGCCAGCTCCAGCTCCTGCTGCCACCGGCCCCGACCCTGACAGGCACTGTGCACAGCCTGCGCCTCGGCCCGCTTCGTGTGGAGGGCGTCCAGCAGCCAGTGCTGCCCCCCGGGCTGGGCCTGGGGTCTGGGCTCAGGGTCGTTTCTCGGGGGCGGCCTCCCTGGGGCCTTCTTCCCTGAGGCCCGCGCCTTCCTCCCGCCCTGCGGGTGGGAGGGCTCGTCCACAGTGGCAGCGGGCTCCGGGAGGCCACAGCCACTGTGCCTGGCCCCACGCCTCCCCGGGCGCCTCTCGGGGGGGCTGGCCCGGGCTCCTGCCTTCCGGGGGATCTTGCTGTTCACAGGGGGTGGTCTCGTCGGCACGGCCCTGACTCTGGGCCTCTCCCCAGCCCAGCACGACTCATGGGCCCTGTCCAGGGGGGCCTCCCCCTCGGCCCCCAGCCGCTGAAGCTCGTAGTCCAGGCTGTGGGCCCCCTGCAGCCCGATCAGATAGGCCAAGTAGAGCCCGTCCAGGGCGTGGCCCAGGTGGTCAGGTGCCTGCTGCCATCGGGCCTGCAGTTCCGCCACCAGCCGCCGCAGCTGCCGCTGTTTCACATCCAAGCTGGCCCTCGCCTGCAGGCCCGCGTCCCCCTCATCCTGGGCCCGGGACGGCTTCAGCCTCAAGCGCGAGGCCAGGTGGCCACCATCCAGGCTGGGCGGCCGCACCGCCCTCTCCCGACTGCACCTGGGGGCCTTGGCAGACATGCCTCCCGGGTGGCCTGGGTCCCGGGTGGAGGCCCCTGGGCGGGGACACGGGGCTCCTCGGTGAACCCCTGCGGACAAGGCACGGGGTCTAAGTGCGGGCACTCGTGGGCACGCCCGCCGCCCCCCCATCCCCGGCCCACAGGGCCCACCTGCCGTGGCCTCCGGCCATGCTGCCTTAAAGAGAGCTGCACAGCCCCTGATTCCGCATCTGCAGACTTGTCCTAGTCACCCTGGAGGCCACGGGCAGCCTCCAGGGAGGGATGGGGCAGGATGGGGCCTCAGCACAAGAGGCAACCCCGGGGGTCCCAGGCCAGGCTGAGGGTAGTCCAGGGGGCCTATGGGCGAGAATGGCATCAATGGGGCGAGCATGAGGCGGGGGCCAGCTGTCAGATGGGAGGGGGCACTGCAGGGAGGAGGCAAGGAGAGGGCGGGGCCACACACACAGCTGCACGGAAGGCGCTTGCCTTGCCCAAGGCCACCAGGAGTGGCCCTTGAGCGCTGATGGGGTGGCCCCCAAACCAGAAGAACAAAAGCAACAACCAAAGGTCAAGTAACACTATTCCCGGGGGCCAGATGAGGAGCCAAGACACACAGCTGCGGGCCCAGTCAGCCTGTCGCCCCACACTACCCGGGCCCACACTGGCTCCACCCACCACTCCACAGGGTCCTGGGGTCTCTCCAGCAAGTCCCCCACAGTCCCCAGGACCCCTGTGCCATGGTGGGAGCAAAGATTCTGGGGCTATCTGGAAGGACTCCGTCCCAGCCTCCATGTGGAGGGTCCGCCCTGTTCACCAGCTCCAGAGACTTCCAGAAAAGTCCGGCAGTCCTGGCCTAAGGCCCTGAGAACATTCCAGCAGTCGGGATCTGCTGCCTTTTCCCAGCTGAGGACGGCTGGCCAGGCTCCGCGTTATCCCCAAATGTCCTTTCTGGGGTGTCGGGCAGGCTCCTCTGCTGGGAATGGCTGCCCCCAGGCCCCCTGCTCTCCCCAACACCTGCTCCTCGCCCAAAGCCCAAACTGTGCCCAGAGAGCACCTGGGCCATCAGCCACATAAAGACAGGGTCTGGAAGCACCCAGTCAGGGCACCCTACTCGGAGCTGCCCCATTTCGGAAGACAAACACCAGCTATCACCTAACTTTCCTTGGGGAAAGTGCTCCATACCAGGTAATCCTCAAGGGGTTTGCAGAGAATGGGACTCCGAACTCACGGGGACAGAGCTCCCCTAAGCAGTGACCCCAGGCCACACCTCCAGCTCTTGAAGTGGACTCCCGCACGTAGCCACCATCCTTCCGGAATAAACTTCCTGTCTGCCCCCACTTCCTCCTCACAGGGCTCCTCCCTGGGCTGGGGCAGAGGCTCCATGGCAGCCCAGACACTCACCAAGCCCGGGGAGGCACAGCCAGACGGGGAGGGCGCACAGCCTCCCCGCCCGGTCCCTAAGGTGGGAACATCAGGTCACATCTTGGAGACCAGATGGTGACACGTGTCAGCTCCCACTGGCCCCCGGGCCCTCGGGTAAGAGGGTGAAGGTGGCTCACCGCGATTCCGGCTGCCCAGCCACGTGCCAGCCATGCACCCTGCCTGGGGGTCAGGCACGGCAGGGCTCAAAGCCGAAGGACCAGCTCAGTTCCGCAAGGGCCAGACCCCACCCAGCGGCTTCGGGCGCCAGCGAGAGGGGCAGGTGGCGGCGGGATGCCAACCCGGACCGCAGTGGGCCCCATCCCACCCCGGGAGCATTTGGCGGGGAGCCTGGCGCCGGGGAGGTGGATGGCCAGAGTGAGGCCCAGGGGAGGTCAAACCACAGGCCCGCTTGCAAGTGCCCAAGCCCGTCCCAACCGGGCCCGGGCCCTTTGTTCTGAGAACCACCAAGCCCGTCCCAACCGGGCATGAGCACTTCCGTGCCCTTCTTTCTGAGAACTACCAGCTCACCGACATCGGCACCTGCATAGTGGAGGGGAACGAGGGCAAGCGTGATTGGTGGAGAGGGGAACACGGGAGAACGTGACTGACCGAACGGGGAACACCAAATGATTGGTGGATGGGAACACAGTCAGGGACGTGATTGGTGAAGAGGGAACACCTGCGAACCTGATTGGTGGAGAGGAAACAGGGCACCACGCCTAGACGCGAGGGAAACACGCTGGGTGTGATAGGCGGAGCGAGGAGCAGGGCAGATGTGATTGGAGGAGAGCAACATCAGTGAGGCTCAGAGCCGAGGGACCCGCCCTCGGAGGGGGGTGGAGCCCCGGGAAGTGGAGGAGAAAGGAAACAAAAACAAGGCAAGGAAAGATTCTAAACTAAGAATGTCCTAAAGTGGACCACAGGATAGAAACGTCTAGAACAGCAGAATCTACTAGAAGGAACAGTTTGACCTCGGGCAGGTGACCACAATTTTTTGGGGGGGGAGGGGCAGAGGGCAGGGGTCCCAGGCAGTGCATAAGGGTCCACCAGGGCCACCAGTAGTGCTAGTGGTGGTACCAGGGATCCACTGGACTCGGATAGGCACATTATGTTAACTCCAGACACCTCCTGGTCTGCTTCTCTGTAAACTGAGGATAAGCGTGACCTCTCCGGAGGGCACACACGTCACCACTTGCAATACCCACCATCCCTTGGACCTTGGGGTGGTACTTAGTGTATGAGGCAGACGCTGGCCTAGGAGACAGTTTTGATCGGGCTGTTTGGAATCACTGGTAGGTAGTGAGCCAGCCATCACTGGGGCATCCAAGCCCAGCTGGGTCAAATAGAGTGGGAAACTGGAAACTCACCGCCTCTCAGACTTCTAAAACTACACCCAACACAGTTCAGGATTGCCCAGAGAGCCTGCCGCCCTCTTCCTGACTCAGCGGAATGCCACGACCACACCCCCAAAGGGGAACTAGCTGCACCTGCACCCCTGGTCGGAGGGGGTGGGGGTGGACAGCAGGACAGGAGTCCTGTGGCACCCTGGATAGGGGTCTGTGACAGGGCATGGCAAGCTTGGACCCTCTGTCTCCTCAACCAGCCTCAGCGACGTAGAGCTGTTCTGGTCCCAATCCAAGATGCCAGAGCT
Source organism: Sorex palustris (assembly GCA_028565675.1). NCBI lineage: Eukaryota > Metazoa > Chordata > Mammalia > Eulipotyphla > Soricidae > Sorex > Sorex palustris. Next base: position 16,049 of record JAOXYA010092083.1, read on the forward strand.
CCTGCGCCAGTCTGGCCGCTGGGCAGTTACAGATGCCCCCTAAGAACTGGTCAGCTTGCCCTGAAACCTCCCAGAGTTGCTTTTCTCACAGGACAGCCCCCTGGCCCCCAGCCCCCACCACTGCTTCTACCTTAAACGGGGCCTTGGGGCGGCAGCGACACCCCCAAAGTCTCTCCAGAGCCTTCCCAACAGCGGGGGACACAGTTCCACAGCCCAGGGACTCCCTCGGGGTCAAGGGGCCCACCTGACCAAGGATGGCTGGAACACCACTGCCACGGCTCCCGGCAGGCCCTGCCCGCCCCGGCCGACGCCCACTGGCAGGACTGTCACCATGGGGACGACCCATCTGTGGTGCTGTGACATCAGGGCCAATGACACAGCAGCCGGGGCTCCTGTCAAATGGTGCTGGCGTGGGGTCACTGGGTAGTGGGGACACAGCACCCCAGCTGAGTCCCTGCTTCTCCTTGGGCTCCTAGAGGCCCCTGCACACCGTGGCCCCGCCCCCAAGAATGTGGGGGAGCCTGGCCTCAACCTCCTGGGGCCAGGGCTGCCCGGATGGGGGTTGCACCAAGACCACCCCCACAGTGCACCCACACACTTTTTGGGGGTCCTCCCAAGCATTCTCAGAGGGTCCAGGGTCCCACCTACTAGTGACCATTGGTCCAGCCTGAAACTATGATGCCAGGCCATGCCGTGGTGCTGGGGCCTCCAAGGCTTACCGTGATGTATGGCTGTGAAGGGAAGGGGGAGCCTGCAGGAAACCTCCATCCTGGCAGGGCAGCAGGGCAACCCCAGCGCGCCCTGGGACCCTTCACAGTACTTCCAGAATGTTCCTGCCCGGTCACCACCACCAGCCCTTCCCGGTGGTCCCTGAACCCAAGATAATTGTCTCCAACACAGGCTCTTTGGACACCGCCCTAGTGATGCCTGCCCCCGCCCCGTGGCCCAGCCCTGGCCCCCCTCCAGGCTCCCTTCTGCTCGGCACAAGGGTACACACCAGCCCCGCTGCGGGGAGATCCACCCGGGGAAAACGCACCCTCAACGTCCCGAGAGAGGGACCAGGCACGGCACAGTGGCGACAGTGCTGGTCTGGCACACGGCGACCTGGGTTCGACCCTCAGCACCCAGGAGGTCCTCCGAGAACACACGCATGCAAAGCCAGGAGTCAGCCTGACCCACCAGCTATACCTCCCGCAAATGAAACTGAAATCCCATCTGAGGCCCGGGCATGCTCAGTGGCAGGCAGCTGTCCCTAGCACAAAGCTGCAGCTGGGCCCTGACACACCCCACCTCGGGGACAGAAATGACACGTGAGCGCGAGTGGCCAGGGAAGCTCCGGAAGCCACCTTCCTCCTCTCAAACACGCAGCCACAAATGTGGAGAGCTCGGACGCAACGCCTGCCCGCTAGGGGCACAGACAGGGACAGGGAGCACACGGCATTGCCCTTCATCACTGCACTCAGGAAAGTTCTAGGTGCAGAGTTATGGGTCACTTTCAGAGCCCGGAGCAGCACGGCCAAAGACGCCAAAGCTTCCGAGACAACAGCCGGGGGTTGTGGGCACACCCGGGCACAGTCAGGCCGCCCGCCCCAAGGGAGGGAGGGGCACACCCAAGGTTCAGGAGGAAGGGCCACCTTGCCCCTTCAAGTGCTGTCAGGGTGCCCAGGGTGGCACCCACCCGGCTGTGAGGCTGGAGATCCCGCCCTCTGCCATGGTCCTGGGCGGGTGCTTCCAGGACCCTGCTCGGCGCACATGGCAGCGCTGGGGACCAAGCTGGGGACCAAACTGGGGTCCTCACCCTTGCTGGGAGAGGGCCTTTGCCTCCAGGCCCTTCTAGACCCTGAGGCCAGAGACACTGTCCTAGAGAGATGGGGGAAGGGCACTGCTCACCAGCGCCTGCCTCCCCGCCCTGGTGCCATGGCAGAAGCCCCCAGCAGGGCAGAGGCACAGGGAGGCATGTGTACATGTGTGGGTGTGCGCACAGGGGTGTTGTGCATGCGTGATTGTGTGTGCATGAGTGTTGTGTGTGTGCATGTGCTGTGCATGTGTCTGTGTGCCTGAGTGTATTGTGAGTGTGTGTATCTGAGTTGTGCATGTGTGTTGTGCAGGCGTTTGTGGGGTGTGAGTGTGTTGTATATGCGTGAGTGTATGTGTTTGTGAGTGTGTTGTGGGTGAATGTGTGGGTGTGTGCATGTGTGGGTGTGTGCATGAGTGTGTTGTATGTATTCTGCATGTGTGTGGGTATGGGACATGTGAGTGTATTGTGTGTGCATGTGTGTGGGTGTGTGCATGAATATGTTGTGCGTGCATGTGTGAATATGTGTGTGTGTGGATGAGTGTTGTGTGCATATGAGTGTGTGTGCATAAGTGTGGGTGTGCATTGTGAGTGTGTGTGGGTGTGTGTTGTGCATGCGTGTTGCATGTGTGAGTTGTGTGAGTGTGTGTGTGGGTGCACGAGTATGTTGTATGTGTGTTGTGCATCCATGTGTGTGCATGAGAGCTTCCCCCGACCACAGACCCACTGGGCCGCCGGGCGGCAGACCATGTGCACAGGGCGTGTGCAGGGCATGCTGTGTGGCCACACCTGCAGCCCATAGCACAGGCTCCGGAGTGGGCCTGGAGGAAGCGAGAGGGACGAGGGCACGGCCAGCACCACCGCACCATGGCAGCCACTTCTCTGCTTTGTCTGAGGGCCACACGTGGCAGTGCTCGGGGCTCACTCCTGGCAGGCTCGGGGGACCAACTACCCATGGTGCCAGGACGAAGCCTGCGCCAGCGGTGTGCAGGGCAAGGCCTCCCCCTCTGTACCGTCATTCCACCCCCCAACACCCACACATTTCCGTCTCCAAAGGGATGGGCAGGGGTCCCATTGGTGCTGTTGGGATCCCATACTCCATTGGGCTTTGGGGTTCCGTGGGGCACAGGACACTCGGACCAGCCGAGACTTTTTTTCTCATAAAGTCATATCGCCACGCCACACCCAGGGAGTCCAACCACAGGAGGGGAAACCAAGGCCCAAAGGCAGGCAGGACCCAGGTCTCTCCGGCTCCCTCCCTGCCCGGGGCTGGTTGCTTCAGGCAGAGGGTGTAGAGGCTCCAGTGGTGGCAGGGACCCGCCCGCAGCAGGGAGGGGCAGAGCCGCTCTGGGGACCACCCGCACCTCAGCAGGCTGGACTCAGTATCTCTGAGTCCGCCTGGAAAGCAACACGTGATTTCATTTCTTCTCAAGCCCTGGGGCACACACAGGCAGGACCCCAGAGGGTGGCCGAGGCCACACTGGAGGATCCAGGCTCTGTCCTTCGCAGGACACCGGGAGCCAGCGTCACCTGTCCACTGCTGGCCACAGCCCACCTCGGCGGCCAAACTGACAGGCATTCCATGCCCTGGGGACCACAGGAGGCCTCAGCTCTGGCCTCCCTGGCCACGGCCAAGGGGACCCCCAGACTCCACCCCCCTCCCCAGGCCTGGTGGCTTCAAATTGGCAACAACCCCGGGCCATCCATCACTTATGGAGACGGGGCCGGAGCTCAGCTGGGGGTGCCAGGGTTCCAGCCTTGGCCCTAGGCTCCGTGTTGTGGCCTGGGCAGACCCCAGTGCCAGCCCGAGCATTCACTCCCGGGTGTGCAGTAGGGCTGAGCATTCCCCACCCCGGGCCAGGAGGGGGTCCTGGTCACCGATGGGAAAATAAGATACAAGATATAAAAATAAAATGCTTGTACTTGCTAAGGGGCTCAATGAAACCCACAGACCCTTACTGGACGTCTTAATCCAAGGCTCTCTGGGCTTTCTCAGAGTAAACAGGAGTTTATAAAAGTATTTAAAATGATTACGAGTAGTGCCCAAAAGGAAGGAGAAAGAAAGAGAGAGACAGACAGAGACAAGCGCCTGCCACAGAGGCAGGCTAGGGGGTAGGGGCTGGGGGCTCATGGGAGGGAAATGGGGGACTCTGGTGCTGGGAAATGTGCACCGGTGGAGGATGGGTGCTGGAACACTGTACGACTGAGACCGTGAACAGCCTTGTAAGGGTCTGCTCACAGTGATTCAATAAAAAACAATAAACTAAAATAAAATAGAATGACCTTGTGTTGTGTGAACCTCAGGGCAAGCTGAGCCTCATGCCCCGGTCCTGGGCTCTCCACTCCCCACCCCCCGCCAGCTCCCAGCTCTACCCATCAGCCATGGCTGTGTGTGATCACCACAATGGAGCATTCTGTCCTAAATCAATCTCTCAATCTCTCTCTCTCTCTCTCTCTCTTCCCCCCCCCCTCACTTTTTTGGGTCACTCAGAAGTGCTCATGGGTTACTCCTGGCTCTGCACTCAGGAATTACTCCTGGCGGTGCTCAGGGGCCCATGTGGAGTGCTGGGGACCCAACCCAGGTCAGTCACATACAAGGCAAACGCCCTCCCCGCTGTGCTATCACTCCAGCCCATCCTAATCCCCTTCACATTGGCCCACACCACATGGCTGCTGGCTTATTCCGGCCGTCAGTCAGGCTGGCAGCCCCCAGCCCACCTGAAGAAGCCGGCCACGCCCTAAGAGCCCGCAGAGCCACTGAGGCATCAGCTATGCCCTGAAGGGTCCCCCTCACTCCGCTTGTGGCCTCGTCTTGGGCCAGCATATGGATCTACACAGTCATTTCTCAGCACCGGTGCCTGTTCCCAGGGTGACCACCACTGGGCCCTGGGCCACCCTGGAATCTGCATGTGCCCCCCGCCCCCAAGCAGGACCTCCTCTCTGCAGAGCAGCTTCAGAGAGCTGGACTGACTGGGCGAGCCCAGCACCCTGAGCCCAGCAAGCACCGGCGGGGTCCCAGTGCTCCAGCCCACGCCCGCCACATCCTCACCTCATTTTGTTTGTTTCTTTGTTGGGCCATACTTGGCAGTGCTCGGGGGCTGCCTCGGGACCATCTGGGGTGCTGGGGATGGAGCCTGGGTCAGCCACATGCAGGCAAGTACCCTCTTTGCTGTTCTGTGGCTCCGGTGACCAGTGACCCTCTATACCCATGGCACCCAACCCTCAGTGGTCTTCGAGGGCTGCAATGCCCCGAGGTCAGAGCCTCCTTCACACAAGGGGCTCAGGACACAGTGCCCTGCACCCATGGGCCAGGCCTTGTGGGCCTGGTGCTAAAAGTCACCTGTAGGGTTTCTAAAACGACAAAACCCAAGTCTGCAGTCACTCAGTATTGGTAACGGGGCCCAGACCTGAGGGTCTCTTGGGCCAACAGGTGGCACGGGGCTTCAGGCACCTGCCTAGCACACAGCCAACCTGCATTTGAGCCCAGCACCCCATGGGTTCCCTGAGCACCACCAGGAGTGCTCCCTGAGCACGGAGCCAAAAGCCCCACCCTCCCCAGCCACCCTCAGGCTACGCCACACAGGGCTGGAGGCAGCAGCCCTGGAAGCCTTGAGAGGGGACCTTGGCCGTGCCCAGACATCCTGGTTAATGTGGTCAAGAGCCTGGGCCCCCTCACATCCCCAGAACCTGGAACGCAGCCTGTCCGGGAAGTGCGAGGGGGCTGAGTTCAGATGAGGTCACTGGGGCCTGGTGGGCCGATGACGGCAGCCCTCCGGGGAGGACAGAGACGCAGACAGACACACACACAGCGCCTCTGGATCACATCAAGGCACGGCCAGCTCCCCAGGGGGCAGTCATTGGGAGGCACGAGTGGACGTGCTTGTGGCCGGTGCCACGGTTCAGCTCCAGCGTGATGCAATGATGGGCTTAGTGCAGAGAGAGGCGCCAGACGCAGCGGGCGACCCTTTGTTTTCCTGGACCCAAAGCCACTGCAAAGGCAACTCGGGCTTTGGTGCTCGGCGGGCCCCGCCCAGCTCCCGGGGCCAGCTCCACCAGGGATGCAAAGACCAGTGAGGGGATCATGATCCCCGGGAGATCCAGTCCCTCAGCCCCAGACTCCTGCCCGCCAGGCCGTGTCCTGCAGCACAGAACTATCTGGACCAGGTTCTTGACCACCACTTGCGGTCAAGAGTGTAGGGTCTCTCATTGAGGAGACACCCCAGGGAGGGACCCGCCAAGCTCATCAGGAGCTTCTCCTTGTGCCCCCATGTCTCTACACATGGAGTCCTGCTGGGGAACTGGGGGGGCACGGGAGATGGGGGCCATAGCCAAAGACAGGAGAAACTCGGAGACCCCACTTGGGGGCTGGCCTGGACCCAGGCAGAGAGCGAACCCCTGGAAAATTGGGGGACAATGCTGCACAGCACCTGTTCCTAGAGGGCACTAGCCCCACTGCAGCCCACCAGAGCCCCCCATCAGCCAGGGCCCCTCCCTCCCGCAGTCAGCAGCAACCCTCCTGGGGGCCACACCAGAGCCCCAGTCAGTCTTTAGTCTCTGCTCCGGGCAGCCCCTCCAGGACCCTCCTGCCTTGGGGGACCGACCCGAGCTCACATCCACCCTACCCCGTCCAGGGCTGTCCCCTGCCTGGGAGAACGCCGAGACCAGGGGGGTCCTTCTCCCATTCTGCGTCCTCCAATGGGTCCCCGGGCCCCACCCGGCACGCCCGGGGCCCGACGCAGCCCCCCGCGCGCCTCACCTGGGAAAAGTTTCTTCCCGGGTCCCCCGGGCCTCCCCCGACCCCACCTCCACGCGGCGCCCCCCGCCCCCGTCCGCTGGCACCCCAGGGCCCTCCGCCTGCCAAAACCCGATCCGTTCCTGGCGCCCTCCCCGGGGGCCGAAGCGGCGGCGGAATTTCGGTGGAATTCTGGGGCCGAGCAGCGTCTCGGCGGCGCGGCGGGGGGAGAGGGCGCGGATGCCGGGCGGCGGGCGGGCGCAACCCGGCGTCCACTCGCGGGGTCCGGGCCGGCCGCGCGTCCGCGTCCTTACCTACATCTGCATTGCAAAACGCCTGTTGCGGGTGCACGGGCGAGCAGCTGCAGGCGGCGGCGGGGCGGAGCAGCGTGCCCAGCAGCAGCAGGCCGAGCGCCAGCCGCGGGCTGCGGGCCGAG
>JAOXYA010092101.1:0-11063 GCA_028565675.1 Sorex palustris
CGGTAGCTTGCCGGGCTCTCCGAGAGGGGCGGAGGAATCGAACTCGGGCCGGCCATGTTGGCCGCTTGTAAGGCGAAAGCCCTCCGCTGTGCTATCGCTCGCCAAAGTCCCGGCCAGCAGAATGAGGAGTGGCCGCAGGAAACATTGATGTGTGTGGCTTCGGGGTGGGGGACGTCCCAGGCTGGGTTCGGGGCACCCCATGGGGTGCTGCTCCCCACCATTCTGGCCCCAGGTGAGGTGAGGTTTGAAGTCGCAGCCTTGACGGCAGAGGATGGGGCAGGAGAAAAGCAGCCACAGGACGAGCAGGGACCCACCACCAGCCCATGCCAGCCACCCCCTTACAGGCCCGACTCTGGGAGCAGCAGGCGGCCCAAAGGCCCCGGCACCCGGCGCAGGCGGGGAGTCAGGCAGACTCCCTGGACATGGCCCTCAGAGAAAACGGGCAGAAAGGAGGACCACGTCTGGCCAGCTCGGTGGCACCCAGGCGGGGAGGCGGGGGCCCGGGTCCCAAGCCCAGTGCCCTGGGTCCCTGCCCTTCACCGCAGGGCAGAGCATCATGTGGAACGGGGAGAGGCCGAGCTGGGCGGAAGCGGACAGGATGGGGCACGGCGAGATGCGGGGGGCTCGTGAGGACAGTGGCGGCCGGCCACAGCAGCTCATCCGGTCCCGGGGCTGTGGCTGGCAAGTCGCACACATGCGCGCTCCTCGTGGTTACCCACATTCACCTGCTACACCGTGCGAGCCATGGGCAGTGTCACAAGGCCCAAAGTGTCATGCCGGGACAAATGGGGAGCCCGAGGCGAGCAGCTGATGTGGCGTCTCCATCTGTCACGGGCGCTAGGGGGTGTGGGGTCCCCACCTGACACAGGTCTTGGGCTGGGCAGTGTCAGCAGCAAGGTGGAGGCCAGACTGTACTGTGGGGCTCCAGGGATGTCCCGGGAAACAGGTCTGAGGCTCCAGGCCAAAGGAGGCTCAGGGAGGGGCCCGAAGGTCCTCCTCAGAGCTGGGCACCCTGTCCTGAGGGTGGCTCAGGGCTGGACATTCTCCTGCCCTGAGGTGACACCGGGGCTACCGTGGCCAGGGATCACCACGGCTGAGGTGACAGGGAGTAAATGCCAAGCACAGGCCGACCCCTTCAGCCACACCCCAGCGCTACTGGCTGACCCTAAGGAGCCCACTCCTCGCCACACGCCCAGCCATGGGCAGCCCCCCATTCAGACTGCAAACCCCACTCTGGGGTGGCCCCCGCCCCCCCCCCAGCAGTGCCCTCTGACCCTCGTGGTTTGTCCCTGCAGCCTGCTGGGACCAGAGGGGCCCTACAGGTCCCTGCCCTCGGTTAGATGGACAATGCCAGGGACAGAAGGTCAGTGCCAGGGCACAGCGAGCAGTGGACACTCTGAGGACCAGGATGGACGGTGAGGGCCAGGGATAGGTGGTCAGTGCTGGGGCTGCATGATGGTTAATGTGGACAGCGGGGGTGCCCCAGGCACTGGAGGCCAGGGTGGGGTGGTCAGCACCAGAGATGGGCGGTCAGTGCTGAGGCACGAGGTCTCCCTGGCTCTGACCTTCCTGGACTCAACGCCGTGTCCTCCCTCCGGAGAGCTCCAGGGGGGTCCACGGAAGCAGGAACGTCTCAGTGAGTCGAGGGCACCCCGAGGGTGAGAGAAGGATGCGCTCGGCAGGTGCGGGCTGGGATCCCGCAGGGGGTGGCTGGGGGTGGCTGACGTGCACCCAGATGCCAGTGTGGGAAGTTGGACGAGCACACAAGAGCGCCTGGTGTGCATAAATGCGGCCCGGGAGGCTCTGAAGTGGACCCACCTCTCATTCTTCTCCCTTATTTGCCGTGGAGCAGCTGAGCAGGGCCCGCCCCAGGAAAGGCTGCAGCTCCAGGCCCTGCATCAGCCCTGCTGGCTGCCATGTCCCTCGGGGCAGGGCTGCACACACAGTCCCGGACAGGCCCACATGGTGGCCCACACTCCCACCCTTCCCGATGGCCAACAGGGGACCGGGGAGGGGGCACCCACTGAGAGCCACACAGCACATGCAGTATACACAGTACACTCAGCACACAGCACACAGTATACACAGCAACAGCACACACAGTAGACACAGTACACACAGCACACGTAGCACACAGCACACCTAGCATACACAGCACACAATATACACAGTACATGCAGCACAGCACACACGGAATATACAGTATACTATATACAGTACACGGAACCGTATACACCATGCACAGCACACAGCACATGTAGTATACACAGCACACCACACACACACACACACACACACAGAGCACATGCAGTACACACAGCACACACAGCACACAGTATACACAGTATACACAGCAACAGCACACGCAGTATATACAGTACACGCAGCACACCTAGCATACACAGCACACAATATACGCAGTACACGCAGCACAGCACGCACGGTATATACAGTATACTATATACAGTACATGGAATCGTATATACCGCACACAGCATACAGCACACACAGTATACACTACACACCGCACACACAGCATACTGTATACACGGTATACACAGCACGCAGCACATGCAGTATACACAGTACACACAGCATACACGGCACACACAGCACAAGGTAACCACAGCACGCAGAGCTCCCATGCAGCACAGACAGGCTGCCGACATCCCGCACTCAGACCTCCAGCATCTGCAAAGGCTCTTCCGACCTCCACCCCGTATAAGAGGAGCTGGCACTGGGCTCTGGGGGGCGGGGGCAGGGAAGAGCGCCCTCCAAGTTCTGACCCCACAAATGGCTTCAGGTCCCGATGCAGGGAGCAGACAGCCGGGGCCCAGCCTCTGTTCAGCGCAGCAGTGGAGCCAGCAGGAGGTCTAAGACGGACGCCTCAGTGGGCCGCACTGGAGGACCAGGCACCCCCAGCCATGGAAGTGCAAGGGGAACACCCCCATCGGTCTCCTCGCCTCCAACCAGGCCTGGCACTCTGTGACCCCTCAGTGGCACACGGACACGTCCAGAGGTCTTGGGAGCAGTCCTGTGCACCCGTCCAACACCCACCACGGAGCAGACCCGACACAAACAGTATCCCCCCACACACACACACACACAGACACCGCGGACACATGCACAGATGCACAGAGACTCATAAACACACACACATACACACAGACACACATCACAGACACAGACACACATATACACATGCGCGTGTACACACACATACACACACACACACTCATCCAGGCTTCCCAGGAAACCCCCAGAAGGCGACGGGGGCGGGGTGTCTGCAGGACCCAGCTTACAGTGGGGGTCACACACCTTCCATGCCCTCTCCCCACCCCAGCCCCGCACCTCCCACCACGCAGCTACAGGACCCAGCCTGGCCCCAGACCACACATTGGGGACATGGGTGGCAGGTACATGAGGAGTCCCTGCAGCGGGCATCCCCAGCATCGCCCTGCAGCCCTGCTCACAACCCTCCCGTGTGCCAGTCGCCAGCCCACTCACAGTAGCAGGCCACCCCCACAAGAGACCCCCCTCAGCAAAGGACAGAGCCAACACTGCCCACGCCCCCGGGAAGATTCTGATACAGGACAGATGCCGATGCCCAACAAGGGAGAGGGATGTTGGGGGGACAGGACCTATGGTGGGAGAGAGAACAGCGGACAGGATGCTGACCTTGCACGCCAACCCAATCTCCAGATGGTCCCCCCAAACCCACCAGGAATAAGCCCTGAGCACAGCCGGATGTGACCGCCAAAAACGCACAGACCAAAAAAACCAGACCAGACAGTGACACTTGACCTGGGAGTGTATCCCAACACAGAACAGATCCCAGAGTCCAATATGGGATAGATCCCAACACAGAACTGATCCTGACTCCTGACACAGGAGCAGATCCCGACAGAGAACAGATCCCAACACAGAACAGGTTGTGACCTGACACGGGAGCAGACCCTGACACCCAAACAGACCTGGGTCCCCAAACCCGAGTCCCCAGTGGATGCCAACACCCACGATGGCGGGCGGTGGGGGTGTCCTTTCAACATGGCCACGATCCTAATGCCCGAGCTCAGGGACTGCCCCAGAAAGCCCACGCCCCTATGGGTGGATATGGCCACCAGTGGCCCCGGGAGATGGCAGTCAGCCAGTCTCAGGGCTTCCTCGGAGCTCCTCCCTATCCAGACTCACCCTGTGACCCTGCCCTCTCGCCTGTCACTGGCCTTGGGGGGGGGGGGGCGCGTCCCCTTCCTGAGATAAGGGGATAGGCAGGACACAGGCGGGCGACAGGGCCAGGCCTGTGGGGAAGGCGGTGCAGTGCCCACGGCACCCTCATGCCGGGTCACGCTGTCTCTGCAGGAAGATGGACGGGGACAGCTTGGGACAGTGCCACTGGCTTCCCTGGCTGGGGGCCGCGTGCCCGACAGAGCCAGGATTCCGGGCAATGGACACGAGTCGTGGGCCTCTGACCATCCAGGGGCTCCAACTGAGCAGGAAAGCCCAGTGGTAACCTCTGAAGGCAGCTGGGCCCTGAGGGGCACTCCGGTCCCAGGCAGCAGATGGGAACCCCCAGGTCCACGTGCACGGTGCCACTGTGGACGGAGATGGCACAGTGATCCCACTATGGTGGCACCCAGCCCAGCAGCAGCTGGACACTGTCTGCCCCGGGCCTGGTCCAGCCACAGCTGGCCCGCAGTCAGCTCCTGGTCTGGGCCCGGGCAGCTGTCCCGCTGGGTGGCCTCTCGGGGACGGCACCGACCAGGGCTGGCTTCCACCGGCCGGGGCCCAGCCCGAGACCAGTCTGACATTGCCTGCTCTTGGCCAACCTTGACTGCCGTCACTCCCGCTAATTTTAACCATCCTCCGCGTCCCCATGGCGGAAGAGGGTACTGCCAGGCCCATCCCACAGACAGAGCCGTGCGCAAGGCTCACACCAGAGGCACTGTCAGGCAGGCCCGGGGCACGGGCTCCAGCCTAGCGGGTCTCCAGATTTCAGATGCGCCACCCCCCCCAAGGACCAGGTGCAGACACGGTTCTGACCCCAGAGCCGCCCACATACCAGGCACGTCAGTGGCCTTGGCGTGACCTCTAGAGCCTGGCCACAATTGGCCGCAGGGCATGCTGGCCGCTGGGCTGGGCTGGGCTGGGGGTCTGGCATCACCTGCTCCTGGACAGTTGGGGAAGGCGAGGCTCGTGGGCAGAAGGGGTGGGGGTTCCTAAGCTGCGGGGTGTTCCAAGGGGAGAACTTTCCGGAGTGCTGGCACTGAGTGATGTCCCCCGGGCCCCGCCCATGCAGGGTGGTCGGGTGGAGACGGAGGCGGGGAGCGGGTGGGGCAGACACGTGCTGGCCCCCGACCAGGCCTGCTGGGCGCCCCGGCTCTGTAATGAGCTTGTTTTGAACCTCCTGTGCGTGGGATTAGCTCATTCATCTGAAAGCGACCCAGGACTGCCGAGCCGAGGAAAGTCCGAGGGAGGAAAACAGGTCAGCAAAACATGGTCTCACGTTTCATAAGCCAGCACCAGCCAGGCCCAGCTAAGTCCCCGCCTGCCAGCCACGGCCGGCCCCTCCGGAGGGCCAGGGAGCCCAGACAGACAGCCGGCCCGTCCTCACGTCAAGTCTGAGGTCTGGAGGGTCCAGGCTGGATGGGGCATGCCGCCCCCCCACTGGGCCCTGGCGCCTACCCGTAGCAGACTCGGCAGCGGAGAGGCCAGTGACCACCAGAAGGCTGATGTGAGCTTAGGATTTCCGGCCCCATTGGCCGCCTCTCTGCCACCCAGAGCTGGGGGTAGCCACCAGCCAGGGAAGCCCAGTGCGTGTCTCCCAAGCAGCGACCTCTGGGCTGCTACGTGCTGAGGTGGCCCCTGTGTTCCCCCTCCGCACAGACGTGCAATCCCCAGCCCGGAGCCCTCGAGCGGGAGTGCAGGAGGGACAGGGCCCTGCCCAGCAGGGGCTCCCCATGCAGGGGTGCGGGGAGCAGGAAGTATGCTCCGGGGCGCCCCGCCAGGCCGCAGAGACACCTGTGATTCATCAGGAGCCATGCGGCCCCCAGACAGAGAAGCTCACCGCACCCACTGCGCCCACCACCTCTGCCAGCCTCGGGGGTCATGACGGCCGCGACAGAATAGGCCCGCACACACAGACACGCTCGCCTCACCTCAGGCCACGGCGCCGCAGAGCTGCCCCGCGGGGTCTGGTCCCAGAGAGAGCAGAGGAACCAGCGTGCAGGCCACGGGGTCAGAGGCCACTGTACGGTCACTCCCCAGGCCTGGGACTGGCCCCAGCAGGGGCTGTGGAAGTGCCCCCCCCCCCAGTATTCACAGAGCCCATCCCAAGGCAGAGGGAAAATGGGCAGGCAGGGTGGGGAGTCATGGCCTGATTGGTCAGGGCCGGTGTCCCCCAGCAGGACAAGTGGCACCCCCGTGCTGGGGCAGCACACCAAGGGAGAAGCTGGCAAGGCCCTGCAGACCCCCGGGGACTCTCAGAAGCAGCCAGTCCTGCCCGGGCCCACGGGGCAGCAGAGGGCACAGGTGCCCGGCTCCGAGCTGCCCTGGCCGCCAGCTACAGGACTCGGCTCAGTCCCTCTGCCTGTCCCAGGGCACCAAGGCAGCTCAAGGAGAGGCCCGGGTATGTGGTGAGGTCCGGCCTCTCCCTGACCCTGGGCACGCAGGAGAGCAGGCAGGCCCTCCACGAGGCCTGTCTGCAGCTGTGACACAGCCGAAGGGGTCCATGGTGACCCCCGGGGTGGGGGAGCCCCGCAGGGTCCGGGCGCCGCGCAGCAACCGGGCCAGGGTCTCCCAGCACCATACTCGAAGGCCCACCTGCCCTGTGTGTGCCTCCCACTGGGGTCCGCCCACTATGACAAGGCCAATCCAGCCAGCCAAGAGGTGACCCACCGCACCCCAGCTGACTGTCCCCTAGGCTCCCTCCGGGGCCTGGCTTTGAGCCTCCTCCTCAAGAAAGTCCCCCTGGACTGCCTCGGTGACTCCCTCCAGGCATCACTTTCTAACAGACATGTGTCCCCCCCCCACACACACACACACACAGGGAACCCACCCCAGAGGGAGCTCACCATCTCCCAAAACTGGAACTGGGTGGTCAGTCCTCCCTGGCACAGATCCAAGGCATAGCTAAGCTGTGAGCCCAGGACACCTCACAGAGGCCTGGGAAGGGAGTGGGCAGCCAGGTGCCCCTGATGGCCCCAGGAGAGGGCTCAGCACCCACCCCCAACCCCAGGGAGGGCCCAGAACCTGCTCCCAGCCCCACCCCTGCCCACGTGTCTCCCGCTTATCTGTACACAGGCAGCCCACGGCCACACGGGGGCTCACCCGCCCACTGGGCACAAGCCAGAGAGTCAGCGAGTGGTCCCCTGCCCCAGCTGAGCCCCCTAGACCACGTGTGGGGGTGTCATAGGGCCCGTGTCACCCACGAGCACCCTCGACACAAGGGGACCCGTATTGTAGGCAGAGGCACGGGCACTGGGTCCGTCTGCAAGAGTCCCCAAACTCCAGCCAGCCCACTGCCCCATCTCAGCCCTGCCAGGGCCCAGGCCTGCACCCCCCACATACCCCACAACACCACCCCTCCAATCCCACTGTCTCCTTTCCAGGCGACGCTAATTCCTACTTGTGCTTTAAAATTCACTTAGAAGATGAGCGGAATGTCCATGGCTGTTGGGCGGGGGCCCGGGGCCAGGTGGGGTGTCCGAGGCTCACGAGCCCACCCCTGCCTCCCTGGGGACCCTGCCGGCTCCTCACTGCTGTCTAGCTGAGGCTGCAACCGGGGTCTCCTGCTCGCAAAGCCCATGCTCAAGGGCAGTGCACACGGCCTGCACCCCAGCTCAGGTGGGCACCGGAGCTGCCCGGAGAGGAAGGGGGACAGGGGACCAGCCCAGATGGAGTGTGACGGGAAGTGGGCGCTCGGACAGCCCACCTCGCAGTGAGCGCCAGCAGGATGCCGCCCCAGAAAGTGGGGCTGCCAGGGCCCGAAGCACTGTCCCTGAGGCGCACTGCCAGCACCTGGGGACACAGCTGGGAGCAGCCTCCTATGTGCAGCTGGGGGCAGTGACTGAGCTGCTCTGGCCTCCCGAGTGGCCACCAGGTCTTGTATCAGGCGAGGCCAGCCACGGCCGTGGGGCCCAGGCTCCGGGGTGAGGTGCGGCCGCCCTCCCTGGGGCTCAGGCACTTTCAGTTCTGAATAATTCAGGGCCGCTCGCCCCCCGGCTCTCCCCTGCAGCCATAGCAAGACAGCGGGGTGGCACCAGGGCCCTGGAACCTCAGGCATCCTCCTGCGGCTCCCCGCCCCCGCCTGGAACTGAGAAGGGTCCGCGCTGTGACAGTTGGGCAGGGCGGGCCGCAGCCTCCTGCCCAGATAAACGCTCTTGGCCAGCGCCTATCTCCCAGGGCCCACGGAACAAAGGCTCGACCTAACCCCCCCCCCACAGACAATCCAGGCCCAGGGCTGACTCCCTGCCCAAGCCCTAGAGCCGAGGAACTGCCCCCTTGGCCCAGGCTGATGGCAGGGCGAGGCCCGGGTCCCGCGATGCCAATAGTCAACCGTCTGGGCACAACCTCTGACTCAGTTTCTCTCGAGCTGCTGCGGGACAGCAACAATGCCCAAGCCCCTTCGGCTCCGCCACAGGCTGGCACGGAGCTGTGCACACCTGAACAGGTGCCCGGGGGGCCCAGGACAGGCCCAGGGATGCAGACCTGCCGGAGGCCGGTGCCCACTGACGCCTGCCCCTTCCCAGGCCACCTTTCCAGCACATTAAAGTTTAACTCCAAGGCACAATTCCACAGGCTTAAATTTTAACCTGACCAAATAAAAACACAGACGCACACTGACTCGCGTCTCTGCACCACGGCCCTCGCCCTCTGCGGTCCGCTCCGTGTCCAAGTCTGCAGGGCACGCCAGGGAGAAGGACCTGCATCCCCAAGGGAGGGGGGGGGCGCCCCAGGGGACCAGCGCAGGAGGGACCTTAAGCCAAGTCACAGGCTGGACCTGCCACCGTGGGGGCCCTGCCCACGCCGCCTCCACTGCCCGGGAATGTTCCAGCACCCAGGGCATAGCTGGCACAGCCCAGCACTGCCCACCCAGCCCCAGGCCCACCCTTCAGCAGCCACTCACTGCGGCCACGCGGCTGGGTGGCCAGACCGCAGGAGACGAGCAGAAAAGGCGCCTGGGCCCGAGACTCCGCAGTCTGTGCTCAGCCAGTGAGGGCCCAGGGAAGGGGGGAGCGCACGTGCGGGGACCGAGGCACCACCACCGGCTCCCCCCACGGTCCATCAATTCAGCTACTCGGTGGCAAAAAGGCCCCGTGGGGCGGCTGGGCAGAGGGGTAGGACGCGGGGTCCCGCTCACAGCAGCCTCTGTCAGGGTCACTCCCCAGTACAGCACGATAACGACTAGATACATCCACGAATGTCAAGGTCGTCTCACAAAGCCGGTGCAGAAAAGCTCCAAGACAGGGGTGAACGCAGCAGCCGCCCCCCCTCTCCCGTGCCTCCCCCAGCCCAGCCTGGCCCAGGGTGCGAGCAGGACCAAGGCACTGGCCTTCCCTGTGCCCGGGGGCAGTGCCCGGCCGAAGCCGGGAGCCGGGAGCCGCTTCCCCTGCACGAAACGCGGCACTCGGGCGCGGGCTCAGGAATGCAGCTCCCCTCTGCCAGCAAAATCCTTCAACAGGTTTGGGAGGATAAAAACACCAACGAGCGAGGCCTGAACAATGCCTCTACCTGGGCCCCGGGCCAAGCAGCAGGGGGGCATGGGCCCTGCACCCCACCTCTGGCCAGGCGGCACCCGCTGCAGCAGGGGCTCGTGGCAACACGGACCCTGGGTTTAAGAGGCAAGACCCCCTCTTCCCTCGTGCCAGGTTGCCCTGCCCCCAGCCCCGGGTCTCAGAGCCGGGGGGCCCAGTGGCCGCGTCTGATCCGAGTAGCTAAGGTGGGGTGCAGCACTGTGGGAACAGAGCTGAAAGGAAAACTCTGGCAACGGGGAAACAGTAAGTGGATTAGGCCGAGCCCTGCAGTTGGGGCCAGGCCGTAATCTCCTTTACCGCCTTCCTCTGAAAGTCACCTGCAAGGAGGGTTCAGGGACCCCCCAGCAGCTCGCCACCCCCCTTCCCCCAGTGCCCAGGGCCACAGTCTGTGGACAGGGATGGAGTGTCCCCCCCGGGGACAGGCCAGGCTTTCGGAGCCCACAAAGTAAGGGGTCCCCGGGACCCTCGTTCTCTGGAAGTGCCACGTCACAAAGGCTTCCCCATTCAAGAACTTTTAAAAAAGGAAGGAAAAAAAATGCCACTCGAAGCCCATTTTGAAAGTTCTTGTTCAAAAAGATCCTTGTTCATTGATTTGAGTGAACAAGTCTAACAGGGGGACCCTGGGCCCCACACCCTGGGCCACCCTTCCGGAGGGGCGCCAGCAGGGGCTGCCTGCCACCAAGGGTGCTGTGTCTGGCCAGGGTGGGGAGTCGGGAAGTGACCGCTTGAGGCTGGGCTGGGGAGCAGTGCACAGGCAGGCAGGGCGGCAGTGACCACCAACAGGACATGGGGACAGACCGGCTGGGACTCAGGCTCCTTTGGGGGCTGGGAGAGAGTCCCCAGCGCAGAGAAGCGGGCAGTCAGCCCGGCTCCTGCCTGGGGACCACCTCCCCTGCCATCAGCCAGGTGGGTCCTCAGCACTCCCCAGCCCCTAAGATGGGCCCATCCCTGCTTCTGGCGGCGACCGCAGCATCCTCCTCCTCCTGCGCCAGGGGAGCTGACCCCAGAGGCCTCTCCAGGGGCTGCCCCCCACACCCTGCCCGCACTGAAGACCGAATCGGCTTCCCGCATGCAGGCCCAAGGCGGCCACTGCGCCCCAGGCAGCCGCAGCCCCGGAAGGCAGGCAGAGCCGCCCCCCGAGTGGCCAGCCGCGGACCCCCCCCACACGGACACCCCGGGCCGCAGCCCCGAGTAGCCAGCCAGCCCCGGACACGCGCGCCCCGCCGGTCCACACGGGCTCCGGCTGCCCCCCGCCCGCCCCGGCACGGCCCCGCGCGGGGCAGCCCGCACCTGGGGAGGGCCGGGGGCGCG
>JAOXYA010092120.1:0-11063 GCA_028565675.1 Sorex palustris
GGGAGGAAAGCTCAACCCGCTCCCCTCCAAGGGGTCCCGGCGGCGAGAGGACAGTTCAGGCGCGGGGGCAGAAGACTTTATGGTAGAAAATAAAAATTTATAGGAAAAAAAAAAGTCAGTGTGGGCCGGAGCAATAGGATAGCGGGACAGGTGTTTGCCTTGCACACGGCTGATCCGGGTTCCAGCCCCAGCATCCCATAGGGTCCCCCAAGCACCGCCAGGGGTGATTCCTGAGTGCAGAGCAGAAGTAACCCCTGAGTATCGCCGGGTGTGACCCCAAAACAAATAAGAAACAAACAAACCAACAACAAATGCCCCCAAAAGTGTCAGCGACTCCCCAGCCAGCGCCACACGGCCTCTCCTCACTCACACCTGGCCCCGGCGGTTCTACCGCTGTCCCATCCCCCTCATCAGTGAGAGTCAGGAACCCACTGTCCCCCCCGCCCCACCCCTGGTTTTGTGCATATCACAGAAATTCTGTCTTTCCGGTGATAGAACAGCAGGTAGGCAGTTTGCCTTGCATGAGGCTGACCCGGGTTCGATTCCCAGCATCCCGTATGGTCTCGCGAGCACTGCCAGGAGTAATTTCTGAGTGCAGAGCCAGGAGTAACCCCCGTGTATCGCTGGGTGTGACTCAAAAGAAAAAGAAAAAGAAAAAGAAATTCTGTCTTTCCCAATGACCCCATCCCCACCCACCTCCAGTGGATTCTGTGTTGATTTCTGGCCCAGGGATTCTGACATGTCAGTAAATGTCATTTATTAGCACCATGGAACAATACCTCCTATTGGGGGATAGTCTTTTTTTTGTTTTGCTTTATTTTTTTTGCTTTTTGAGTCACACCCAGCAATGCACAGGGGTTATTCCTGGCTCTGCACCAGAAGTTACCCCTGACGGTGCTCAGGGGACCATATGGGCTGTTGGGTATCGAACCCGGGTCGGCCGCGTGCAAGGCAAATGCCTCACCCACTGTGCTATTGCTCCAGCCCTGGGGGGTAGTAGTTCTGCCCCCTTGGCTGATTTGGGCACCCATGGGCACCCTCGAGCCAGGCTTCCCGGTGGGGTGACTATTGCTCAGACCCCGTGGTGGGTTGAGCCAGTGAAGCCACTCACGGCAGCAGCTACTGGTACAGAGGACGCTCAGATACAGCCTCAGCACCGGAGCTCGTGGGGCTGAGGAAGAGCATCCTGATTTCTCTCCCCACATCCCAGGCGGCCAGTTAAAGGAGAAATAGTCCGTTCTCAGCAAGCTCCAGAGGTCTGTGACTCAAGGCGGGGAGAGGGGTCTTTGCAAAGCAAAGGGTCCGACAGTCCATTTCCTCTTCTGTTTCTAGAACGTTCGGGACAGGACACCTTTGCCGGGGCTGGAGACACAGCAGGGAGCAAAGCCAACACCTGCCATAGCAGGGCCTCGAGGAGCCCTGGGCGTGGGGGCTGGGGCCAGGGGGGTGTCCAGTTCCTAGAGAGCCACAGGTGGTGGGGTGGGGGCTGGATGAGGGCATCAAAGCCAGATCTAGCAGGACCACCGCAAACCGTGGACGTGCTTCTGTTTGTGTTTATAAAGACACCAGAAAAGATCTGCAGAGAGGCCCCGACATGAGGGGCACTGGGGACGCGGTACATGGTGCGTGGTTGGCTGTGGGATGACACCCCCCCACACACAAATCACGATACGATGGGAAATAACCACAGTGAACAACTGGAGCCCTCAGATGTCACCCGGGCTAACCTAACACATATAGCTCAAAGGGCAGAGGCACCCGGCCCCCAGCTGGGTCCCCAGGACTGCAGGCACCCCCTTCCTGCACCATGGGTGGGTCCCCCAGCACCCAAATCCTCAGCCCCAATACTGACCTGCAGGCAGGCATGGACAGAATGCCCCGAATGCCACTGGGGAGCACCACCCCCCCAAAAAAAAATTATAGGCTGGATTGTAAAACTATTCCTTATAATAAATCCCTTATACTGTTGAGCACGCGACAAGGGGTCACCCAGTCAGCTCAGCGTTAGTTCACTCTGCTGTACGCAGCTGACCCAGGTTTGAATCCCAGGCATCACTCATGGCTCCCTGAACGTGACCGAAGTGATCCCTGAGCACAGAGCCAGGAGTACGCTTTGAGCACTGTCAGTGTGGCTCAGAGAACAAAAAAAAAAGTCAAACACGTGATGACGCTGTTATCTTCCTCCTCATTAATTGTTCAGAAAACAGAAACTTAAATCCGCACAACTTGTTCCTGATACCTGTGGTATCAGGATACCTGTGGACTATTTCAGTGTCAGCCGAAAGTAGGAACAGTCTGAAAGACCCTCCCGGGCGAGTGGGCAGACATGCCCCACAGCCTCTCCCCCAACCCTGTGCCCTCCACAGGGAAGTGGGGGAAACTTCCCCCAGCGGCTTTGAGAGCATTTCGAGTGAGAGAAGCCGCATGAGTCACTGATCCAACAGGGGGAAACTAAGGCAGGGTGAAAGAAAGCAGGGCTGGTGGCTACGGGCTACTGGCTTGACTAGGACACACGGGGGAACTTTCTGGAATTTTCTGGAACCATGAAAATGTTCTCAATCTTGAGGGGAAGGGTGTCCACACGACACCCAGGCTGTCGTCAAAGGTCATCGGATAGGCGCGAGTTCGTTGTGTAGCTCGGAGGGAAGCCCCGCCGAAGCCTGGCAGAGCTCACTTCCAAACGGGGGATTTAGGTGATTTTCCTTTGCTTCATCCACTCATCTGGGGTTTCCCAAGATTTTGGCAACACACATAAAGTCTTTCAAGCGCTAAAAGCTTCATCAGGAGTAACCCCTGAGTGTCGCCCGGTATGACCCCAAAATACCAAAAATTTAAAAAAAACTAAAAAAAAAAAAAAGAGAGAGAGAAACCATGGAGCCATAGCTCAGCGGAGAGGGGGAGGGGGTGGGCGCCCACTTTGCAGGTTGCTGATCCAGTACGGGTTTGATCCCGTGGAAACCCCACGTGGCTTCCTGAGCCCCAGCAGGAGGGACCCCTGAGCACAGACCCAGAAGTAAACCCTGAGCACTGCCAGGAGTGGCCCCAAACAAACAAACAAACAAAAAAATAGTTCGGTGGCCGGAGAGACGGCTCCATGCTTCTGCCTTGGCTTGCCTGTGACCTCAGGGGTGACCCCTAGCACCCAGCCCAGCCCGGAGTGGCCCCAGCACCACTGGGCGTGTCTCCGGTAATAGCAACACGTTTCCAGAAGTTCAAGGACCTGTCTGTTTATGGAAAGAGAGGACCTCGTCTGTGCAGGTTTTATTTGTTCGGTCCTTCGGAGGGGGACTTTTTGAAAAAGAAGAAACAGAAGAGGAAGGTCAAGAAAAGAAATCCTCTCGGTCATTTCGGCCAACGAATATTAAATGGGAAGCAGAAACGCTCCGTGCTGAGTACTGTGGGAAGCGAAAACAATTCTCAGCCAGAGACTCTCCAGTGAGCCGGTTTGCGATTGTGCTTGAAGATGTGTGTGACCCCCTCCGCTCTCTCTGGAAATACCCAACCGGAGGTCTCTTCCTCCACGATGGCCTCCTTGATTTCTCCCTCCAGGCTCCCCCTTTAACTCATCTTGGCCCTGGGATGTAGCTCAGCACTTAGCTTACATGTGAGGAGAAGGCTGTGGGTTCGATCCCCTGCGTGGTGAAAGACAGAAAAAGGAAAATGAAAAATGGGTGGGGGGTGGGGTTGGGGGAAATCACTTAAAATAAGGAGCATCCACAATCCTAGCTCAGTTCTCAGTACTTTTTTTTTTTTTGGCCATACTGAGAGGTGCTCAGGACTGGCTGACTCCTGACTCTGTGCTCAGGGATGGCTCCTGGAGGGCCTGGGGGGCCGCTAGGGGCGTGGGGGTTCCAGCCCAGGGCTGCAGTGTGCCAGGCCAGTGCCCTGCCCGCTGTGCTAGTGCTCAGCCCCTTCTTTCTTTCTTTGCCGGTTTCAGAAAGTCCCAGCCAGGCCCCAGGTACTGTCTCTGCACACTTTCACCCCCACCCGGGGCAGATGCGGAACTGAGAGGGGGGGGGGTCAGGGGGACAGGGGCAGTACTTAGGGGACTCCCACGCTGGTGCTCAAAAAGGTCAGCTGTGCCACTCCCTGTCTCTGGCTGACTGGATGAAGAGCTGACTGCTGGGCTGGGAGGGGCCACAGCCTGCGGGACCCCAGGGTCCAGCGCAGAGCCTTGGTGTCCTGGGCCCCTGAGGGCCCCTGAGAAGCCCTGGCCAGCCAGCAGACTCTGGCCAGGCGCGTGCATTGTTTTCTGCCGCCTGAAACACAATAGAAGTTTTGCCACGGCCCAGGGAGCGTCTGCAAAGTGCTCTCCTCGGAGCAGACGGCTGAGACCTGGCCTGGGGCAGCTTTTATCTGTCCCGACACAGGCCGGGGAGGGGTGAGGCCGCAGCCCGAGCGAAGACAGTTGCAAGCAGTGGTCCCGGGAGGCTGGTCCCATGTCCTGCACACACACACAAGCGCACGTCTGTGCGCGCGCACACACACACACACACACACACACACACACACACACACACACACACACATTCCTGGGTGCCCAGGGAGGCCCCGGAGGCCCCTGGCCAGAGCAGGGAGTTGGAGGGGAAATGCCTCCCAGCTCTTTCCTTTCCATCTGGAAGTGCTATACCAGATTCCCGGGCACTGACCCGGGCGGGAGGTGGGGGGAACCAGGTCAGGTCCCCTCCAGCCCAGCTGTCCGGGCTCTGGTTTAGTGGCCCTGTGGCCCAACTGCATGGCTTCTCTGTGTCTCCTGTCCCCATCTGTCCAACAGCAATGGTGATGGGAGGGGCCCTGCGCCCCTGAAGCCCTGGGGAGTTAGTTCCAGCATGGGGGGCGCATTTTTAGGCTTGGGGGTCGCACCAGCCCTCGGGGCTGGCTCCTGGCTCTGTGCTCTCAGGGGTTTCCTGATGCTGGGGATCAAACTGAGGAGGGCTTACCTGAGTTCCGAGCTCTCACTTCTCACTCCGGACCGATAGAGGAACAGGGTGCAGAGACTTGGAGCCGTTTCTGTGAAATGATTTGGATCTTTGGATGCCACACCCTGTCCCCCCCCCCACACACACACACCACACACACATACATACACACTCCTGCCTCCCGCCTCAGTGCTTAGCCACCACCTCAGCTGGCCTCCGGGAAAGACCCTCCTCACGTTCAATCCACAAAGTCTGGGTGGGATTTGGCGACCCCCCTACCACCCATACACACACACACACACACACACACACACACACACACACACACTTCTTTCATAGAAGACTCGGACTCAGTTGGGACCCCAGTAATCAGACAGAGGGCCCGATCCCGGCCCATAGGACAGTTTGGCAATTTATTATTTATTTATTTATTTATTTATTGCTGAGGCCATGTTCAGCAGCGCTCAGGATACTCCTAGCTTGGTGCTCCAGGGCCATTCCTGGTGATGCTCCGGTGACCACAGGCAATGCCAGAGATTGAACCAGGAAGGGCAGTATGCAAGGGAAGCCCCTTAACCCTTGTGTTGTCTCTCCAGTTCAGAGAGAAACTTAGGAAAGAAGCAGTTTCTCTGAGCACTTGGAACCAGCTCTACCTGAAGCTCATAGTTACCACATGTTTATATTAACATGGGCTGGAGCGATAGCACAGCGGGTAGGGCGTTCGCCTTGTAAGCGGCCAACATGGCCGACCCGAGTTCGATTCCTCTGCCTCTCTCGGAGTGCCCGCAAGCTACCGAGAGTACCTCGCCTGCACGACAAAGCCTGGCAAGCTCCCCGTGACGTATTCAATATGCCAAACACAGTAACAATTGTCACAGTGGACACGTTACTGGACCCGCTCGAGCAAATCGATGAACAACGGGAGGACAGTGACAGTGACATACTAACATGAGGCACGACATTCCCCCTTAGGCTTGAGCTGGTCTGAACTGGAGATGTACTACTTGTGTCTTAAGGATCTTTGGATAATACTGTAAGGGATTTGAGAATTCTGAATTCTGGGTGTGGAAGGGATCTTAGCAGCCGCTTGCTGGGGGAATAGCTAAGTCTGGGGAACAATTAATATATGCCGCACGTTTGTGGGATAGCTCCATAGTGCCAGCCACAACCCCAGTTTGAATCCGGCACCACATATCATCTCCCCCAAGCGCCTCCAGGAGTGAGTCCTGAGCACAGCACCAGGTGTAGCCCCTGAGCACTACAGGGTGTGACCCCCCAAGCCCAAACCCAACCAATTCTGCCTAAAATGAAGACCCAGCCTGACGCCTCTCAAGACGTGTTCCTTTGCTTATTCTGCTGTGGTTCTCAGGGTCTTTCCCCTTTCACTGATGCAGAAACGGAAGCCCCCAGAAGTGGAGTCACACAGCCCGCGAGGGCCCCGCGGAGGTTTGACTTCATCCCGTTATAGTTTCCAGGCCAGCTCTGTCCACCCTCGGGCTGGAGAGAAAGAACACACCCACGTGGAAATGACTGCAGGCTCCGGAAAGAACAGGAACGTCCTGCTTACAAGTGGCAGGAGAGAAACTGTGGATCAGGAGAAGGTGATTCACGAATCATGGTGATTGTGGGTCTGGGAGAGGGTCCCAGGCACCAGATATAGCGAGAAAGGAAAGGGGTGTGTGTGCATGTGTGTGTGGGCACGGTGTGTGTGTGCGCGTGTGTGTGGTGTGTGCGTGCATGTGTGTATGAGTGTATGTGTGCATGTGTGTGTGGTGTGTGTCGTGTATGTGGTGAACGCGTGTGTGCATGTGTGTGTGCGTGTGTGGTGTGTGTGTCATGTATGTGGTGTGTGTACACATGTGTGTGGTGTATGTGTGCATGTGTGTGGTGTGCGTGTATGTGCATGTGTGCATGTGTGTGGGTGTGTGTATGGTGTTTGTGGTGTGTGTGTGTGTGTACGTGCGTGTGTGTGTGTGTGTGTGTGTGTGTGTGGCGTAGCGGGCAGGGTCTGCACGCAAGGCGCTGTGAGGGTCCGAGCTCAGAGAAACTCCCCGGGCCACATTCTCCATCAGACACGGATCAATGAGTCTCTCCCCTCCCCCCTGGCTGGCTGCCGCTGAGACTGAAGGGAAGGACTCCCATCACGAAGGTTTGACAGCATTTGTCGTTGCTGCAGTGACAATTTCCCCCCACCCCCACCCACCCCCACCAACAGCACCCAAACCCTACAGGTCTGCAGGCTGGAGACACACACACACACACACACACACACACACACACACACACACTCACACACACCCCACACGCACAATCTCACATTGAAAACATTCTCTACCAGGAGCTGTGACTCATACACGTTTCTGCTGGGACGAATAAAAATACCGGGAGTGAAAGATGGATTAGTCACTGGAACACAGTTTGCTTCTGAGAACCCCACAATTGCCCTTGTTCCTCATTGGCTCCTGAAATGTGGAAACGAAGCCCCGAAGTGGGTACCCATGGGGCGGTGGATGAGGCCTGGTGGGGTGGGGGTGGGCGAGGGGTGCGGTGGGGGAGGGTGCGGGGGGCGGGGGCTTTCCTGGGGTTGGAGCTCCCGGCAGTTGTCCAGAGCCGGTTCTGATTGGCCTCGGCCTGCTCCGTGCAGGGGCCCCTCTAAATTAAAGCCATTCGCTTGTTTATCCACTCGCTCATTTATCCATTCTGTCCACGGCGGGGAGCTCATTTGTGAGGCTGTGTTGGGCTTGAAAACGAATCCAGAGCGCTGGAGAGGGACAGTGCAGAGGGCAGTGTAGTGGGCGTGTGCCGACCTGGGTTCAATTCCCTGTACCCACTGTGGTCCCCCAAGCCCTGTCAGAAGTGATTCCTTTTTTTTTGGGGGGGGTAACACCTGGTGATGCTCAGAGGTTACTTCTGGCTCTGCACTCAGGAATTACTCCTGGCCATGCTTGGAAGACCATACAGGATGCTGGGGATTGAACCCGGGTCGACCATGTGCAAGGCAAATGCTCTACCCACTGTACTATCACTCTGGTCCCCAGAAGTGATTCCTGAGCACAGAGCTAGGAGTAAGCCCTGAGCACTGCCAAGTGAAAATAAAAACAAAGTGAAAAATGAATTAAGTAAAGAAGATTATCAAAGAGCCAAGCCCTGGGACATAAACAAATGTCTGTAAAGATTTAATAAGGCTCTCTCTCTTCCCCTGTCTCTCTCTCTCTCTCTCTCTCTTTTTCTCTCTCTCTCTCACCGACCCCACCACCACCCTCCCCCTCCCTCTCTCTCTCTCTGGGTCTAATACAGGGATCCAGAATTAGATGGGTCCCTAATTCATACCAAACTGTGGACTGTTACTTTATAAATAAAGTTTTGTTGAAATTCAGCCCTAGACGTTCATCTGCCTGTTCCCTGTGAATGTGGCAGCTGCCCGCGTGACACACAGTGCTTCTGGGGTCACCGTGACGGTGTGACCCTTAAAACCAAAGTACGTGCTATCATTCACAGCAGAGAGATGCTCATCTAACGAAGCTGGGAACAGCAAAAGCAACTGCAACTTTTTTTTTTTTGGGTTCCAAAGTTTTATTCATGAACTCATAGAAAACATTTCAGATAAAGGGGCTTGGGGATTTTTTTTTCCTTTTTGGGTCACACCCATCAATGCTCAGGGGTTCCTCCTGACTCTGCACTCAGGAATTACTCTTGGCAGTGCTTGGGGGACCCTATGGGTTGCTGGGAATTGAACCCAGGTCAGCTGCGTGCAAGGCAAACGCCCTCCAGACCCCTCAAGGAGCTTTAACTCTCGTCTTCCTCATCGTCCTTGTCTGGTTGAGCTGGAAGAAGCGCAGCTCAGAGCTCTCTCGGCCACGTCCACCACGCGCAACCCATCACGTAGGTCATTCTTCCTCAGATATTTTTTGCTGAGATATTCCAAACACCTTTTTGAAAAAGGAACCTCCAATGTGACAGTGATCTTGCTCTGGCCCATGGTGACGGGACGACACTGCCACCCAGACCCCCAGCTCTGCCGTCCACCTAGATTCACTCCTGAAGAAACTGCTCAAAATTCACAGCATCCACGATCCCACCTGCCACAGGGTGGATGCAGTCCAGGGAGAACTTGAGATTTTGCTGCTTCTATTTTTTTCTTTTTTCTTTTTACTTTTTGGGTCACACCCGGCAATGCACAGGGGTTACTCCTGGCTCTGCTCTCAGGAATGACTCCTGGTGGTGCTCAGGGAGACCATATCGGATGCCAGGGATCGAACCCAGGTTGGCTGCATGCAAGGCAAACGCCCTCCCCGCTGTGCTATCACTCCAGCCCCGTTGCTTCTACCCCCCACCTTGCCACAAGTTTTTTGTAATGGGCCTCATGGCGGTAGTAGAGGCAGAAACTAGCAGCGCTTGGGGGGTTCCTGGGGTCCTCCTGGGTAGCCAGAAAGCCAGGCTTAGCTGTCACACCCCCAAGCACAGTTCCTGTACCACACGGTGAGAGAGGGTGGCCACACAGACACTCCACTGGTGGAGAACTCAGCGACGGCTGTTCCCGAGGCCAGTACCAAAGCGAGGGTCTGCAGTCAGGCTCTGCGCCCTGGCGACTTCTTTTGTGAGAGTGTCCAGAGTCACCTGCTCTCAGAGGTACGTGGAGGTATGTGTGAGGATGTAGGTTCATTACCTCGAGGGGTTGGGAGCCTTGGGTCTAGGCCTGGGAGACGAGGAAGCAGAACCTGGATTTTTGGGGGGGAGCGGTAAGAGAAGCTTCTAGAAGGTCAGGCAAGTGTCTCAGTAGTAGAGCACTCGCCCTGAGTTCCAACTCCAGTAGTGGAAACCAAACCAAACCCAAAGACATTAGCCATCCTGTTCTGTACCCCCCACTTCCTCCCACCAAGGAGCGTAAGGTCTCAGACACACTGAAAGTTTTGTCTAGTTGACACGCAAGTGTGTCTCTGGGTCCCCTGAAGGTAGGACATTCAAACCAGACACCTTGGGCTGCAGAGAGAGGACAGCCGGGAGGGCACTAGTCTTACATACAGTAGACCTGAGTTCTGTCCCCAACACCCAGAACCCCACCAGGAGTAATCCCTGAGAGCAGACCTAGGAGTAAACCCTGAGCACTGCTGGGAATGACCCCCCCCCAGCCCCCAATCAAAACAAAACCCAGGCATCTCTTATTTATTGGTATTGCTACGTGTAGAGCAAAGCCCTGAGATGTGGCTTTATCTACCTGGAAAAGAGTCTGGGAAAAGGGGTCCTTCAGCCTGTCCTGGATGGAAAGGAAACTGTGTCTGGGGAACGGTCAGCAGCATGTCACAGACGCACCTCGGCCTTCTGAGTGGCACTTACTTGGGAGTGATGGGTGAGACTCGCAAAGAGCCACAAGCGCTGATCTCAAAATCGTGAGGTGGCGAGAAAAGGGAAGATGGGGCATCGGGTGCGAGTCTCTCCCAGTGATGTAAAAAATTAAAGGCAATCGTAGAGCCGCACTTTGTCTCTATATTTTTCACTGTGTCGACTTGGATCCACATATACCCAAACAAATGTATGGCAGATGGATAGAAAGAACAAACTTTAAATGCAGCCGAGTGGGAGTGCGTGGGGGAGAGGGATCCAGGCTGAGCAGAGAGGGGTGATGAAAGCAGAATTCGGGGGGAGGGAAAACAAAACAGGTCTCTGGGAGGTGCTGGTGGGGTGCCAGGGCCCGGGAGTGGGCTGAGATAACCAGGTGCGGCTGGGGACTGGACATTAAAAGGAAGGAAGAACGTCGGAAAGACAGAACATCAGGTCGGTGCACAGAGAGACAGCAAGCAGGGAGGGCGCTTGCCTTGCAAGTGGCTGACTCGGGTTCAATTCCCGGCACTCCCTATGGTCCCTGGAGCATGGCCAAGAGTGATTCCTGAGAACATAACCAGGAGTAAGCCCCGAGCACCGCTGGGTGTGGTCCCCAGAACAAATATTTTAAAAAATGGAGAAAAACCCAAACCTCTTAATGTGTAAAGCACAGTTTGTGAAAATTTGAAGGTTGATGATCTAGAAGAAAAAACTAAAACCCTGGGGCTGGAGAGATAGCACAGTAGGGAGGGCGTTTGCCTTGCACGCAGCCGACCCGAGTTCGATTCCCAGCATCCCATAGGGTCCCCTGAGCACCGCCAGGAG
>JAOXYA010092130.1:0-10000 GCA_028565675.1 Sorex palustris
GGCGGCGGCGCCGAGGCGGCGGCGGCGTGCGGGTGCGCGTGGTGCCGATGGTTGCTGTGACCGCCCGCGCCCGCGCCGGCGCGCCCGTTCTTGGGCGGCGGCTCGTCGGCCGTGGCCACGACGGCGTCCAGCAGGTTGCTGAGCAGGAAGGCGGAGGAAGGCAGCGCGTCCATGCCCGCCGCCTCGGCCAGCACCACTTTCTGCTCGCACACGGGACAGCGCAGCTTGAGCGGCTCTCCCGGGGCGCCGCCGCCCGCGCCCGGCAGCCGGTGCGCCTCGAGGCACGCGCGGCAGAAGGCGTGGAGGCAGGGCAGGACGTGCAGGCGGCGCGCCGCGGGGCCCCCGCCGCCGCCCCCCGACGACGTGGAAGTCTGCGAGGACGACGACGAGGCGGACGAGCTGGAGGAGAGCGGCGCCGGCGAGCCGCACATCTCCTTGCACAGCAGGCAGATCTGGAAGTCGGTCTCGGGGAACGAAGCCATTGGCAGGCGGGCCCGGAGGAGGGAGGAGACCGGAGAGGAAGCGGAGGAGGAGGTGGAGAGGAGCACGGACGGGGTGGGTGGGGGCGCCGCCGGCTCACTCGGAAAGGGGCATCGATCCGGCCGACAAGCCGGGCGCCGGGCCTCTAGCGTCCCACCTACGCGGGCGGCCGCCCCCGCCGCGGCGGGCGTTCAAAGCCACGCGCTCGCGGGGAGGCGAGCCGGATCCCTCCCGCGGGAGGTGAGCGCCGCGCGCCTCCGCAAGCGGGAGTGCCGGGACAAGCCCCGACACGCGGGGGACGAGCGAGCGGGGGCGGGGAGGTCAGCGGACTGCGCCCCCGGGCGCGGCTGCTGCTTCGCCGCTCCCCTGCCGAGGAGGGTTGCCCCCCACGCACACACACAGAACCCCACCCCCGGGGGAGAGTCCGCGGTGCAGTCGCAGCTTCGGGGCGGGGGACGCCGACTCGGGCCCCACGAGTACTTGTCTTGCTTTCCCCTCAACGGCTTTTAGTTGGCCTCTGGTCGAGAGCGGAAGGCGCCCGGAGTGCGTAAAGGCGGGAGCGGCGCGACGCCAAGCCCGTGTCCCCCCGCGCGACGCCTGCCGCCCCGCCGCATGACGCGGCGCAGCCTGGGGCTCCTGGGTGGCCCCGGCGTGCTGCGCTCGGGGCTTGCGGCGTGGCCTCCCCCTGCAGGCGCGGGGTCCCGCCGCAGCCGCAGCTCTCGGGCCCGGCGGCGGCGCCGCACGCGCGTCCCACGCGCCTCGTCTCCCCGCGCGCCCGGCCGCCCGCCCGCGCTCAGCACGCACGCGCGCCTCCCGCGGCCCCGGGCCCTCGTGTCCCCGCTGCGCCCCGCCCGGGCGCCTCCCGCGCGCTGCTTCCCCCTTTGGTTCAGCCGCGCCGCCGCGCGGGGCCGCAGGTCCCCGCGGGCCGCCCTGAATTATTCATCGGCTGGAAGATATTGGATGTACCCGCTCCGCGCGCGCCGTCGTGCGATGCTACCCGAGCCCCGCGCGCGCCCCGCGCCCCTCCTCCTCCTCCTCCTCGCGGCCGTCCTCGCTGAAGCCTGGGCAGCGGAGGGGATCACATTTCCTTTGTCATCGGGCCATTTCGCCCTCGCCGTGGTCCCCCCTCCGAGCCGCGGGGACGGAGCCTCCCTTCCCGGGCGCGCTGGAATCAGTGGAACCGGCGACGGCCCCACGCGGCGCTGAGCTCGGGAGCCGCGTGGCCAACGCCGCCGGCCCGCGCCCGCGTCATCTCCTTTCCGAATCGAGTCGCCGAGCAGAACTCGGGTGGCCGCGCCGCGCTGCGCTGCGCCTGCCGCGCTGTGCCGGTGCCGCGCGGCCCCCCGGCTTCTCGGGGCTTTTGCACGACTCCCCCAATTCGGGCTGCGTGCGAGTGCGCGCGCGCGACCCCTTTCTCTGCTTTGCCGCCTCTCCTCCTCCTCCTCTCCGTGAGCTGGTTATTGGGACTGATCGGAATTCGGAATCCTTTTAATCTGCAAAGGAGCAAACTCACTTCCGCCCGAGTGCGGGGAGGGGGCTGGGGGAGGGGGCTGCGGCAAACAGGAAACATTAGCCCGCTCGGCTCCGCTCGCTTTTGTGTGCGCCCTCCCGCCTCCCTCCGACCTCTTCCCCGCGCCGGCCGTGGGGAGATGGACGCCCCGGGCCGCCGTGCGACGACCTTTGAAACCTCCCGAGCCGGGAGCCTGAGCGACTCTTCCGTTCATTTTAAAAAGAGCAGGAAAGAATTCGTTAGAAATCCTGAGTCCACTGAAGCTGGTGGTCGCTGCCGAGCCGATCTGGGCGCCCCCACCAACACATACACACACACACACCCCTTTTCATTTTCTTTCTTTTTGCGTTTCCTTAAGATTCGGCTTTTCTGATCCACACCAAAACACCTCGCAGTTGAGCGCAGTTAGATGCATGCAGTGAGACGGATCCAAATTCTGATCTAACGAGGGGCCAGTTCCCTCCCGAGTTTTCCTGGTTAGGGTGGGGGACACCGCGGGCAGCTGTTGCAGGGGAGGCTGCCATCTGGGTGGTGCCGAGTCTGCCTGGGTGGTTCTGGAAAATGAACTGGCCTGGTCCTAGGAAGAAACTGAATTGGGAAGTGCTGAGAGGGCCACGTACCAGGATTTATAGTCTCCGGAGACCGGGAACAATTGTCCCTGTCTTACTAGGGCCAAGCTGCAAGTGACATTTTGGATCTTACTTTTTAAGTCACATGGCCGGCTTGCACCGGCAAAGACCTGAATGCATTTCATGAACAAGTTTGGAGAAAAGAAGCCGGACACAAATGAGTTCCTACTGTGTGGTTCCCTCTGCAGGAAATTCTAGAAGAGGCAGAGCCCAGTTTCAGGGCTAGGGAAAAATACCTTTTGACGGGGAAGTAGGGATTGGCTGGGAAAGTCAAATGGAGGCAACATTCTGGAGCACTGGAAAAGAAATATATGAGTCTGTACATTTGTCAGAACATATAAACCTGACGTTTAAGGTTGGTGCCAAATTTCACTAAATTAGATGTCAATAAAAACGGGGGAGGGAGAATTCGGTGTCCTAGCCTGGATCACCAGGCCTGCAGTATCATTAAGGGGGGTGGGGGGAGGACAAAACACCCAGTAGGTACATAAACATCCTCTATGCCGATTGTTTTTGCAAACCAGAATTTAAGGCATTTTCCGGGAATGGCAACATTGCAAAGAGCTTTCAAATCAACCTCATTGGACGAATGTTCTGAAGGTGCCGGGCTGCAGAATCACTTCTCCGGCCCCTGTAGGGAAGGCAGCTGTGATGGGGCCCTGGTGGAGTTGCGGAATAGAGGCTTCCCCCTCTCAGGTGCATGAAACCTCCTGGGCACCTGGGCCCAATCCCATCACCGCCAGCATTACCCGGGCAGGAGTGCGAAAGCACAAATCAAACCAGAGCAGAAGGATTCCTTTGACAAGTTGAAAGAGACGTAAACTTGCACTTTATTCAAGATGACAGGATCAGGCATTTCTCATGCTGCAATCTATTGCCAATACAACAAGTTTCTTCCAAAAATTTGAGGCCTGTATGTAAATACATACATGCTTACACATGAATCATGAATCAATACAAGCCTCACACTGGCTTTGTTCCCGTTGTGGTAGGGGGGAGAGGGGAGGGGGACGCCTTCACCTTTTGTTTTAATATAGTTTTTAAATTTTTTTTTTTTTAAGGAAAAAGAGGAAAACAGATGGAGAAAGAAATGCCTAGGAGGTTGGGAGCCCAGAAGGTCAGAAAAGGAACAGGCCAGACCCTTTGGTTGGCCCCTCCCACCAGCATCTAAAAGGGTTTAGAAAAGAATGATGGTGGGGGTGGGGGGGAAACAGAGGACTTCGATCATCTTCCGGGTGCTGAGACTCAAATATCCTGACAGCGGATGGCAGAGAAGTCAGCGGGGACATCATGGAAGAGCAGAAAGAGGAATCACACTTGACAGCTTTCTGAGGACAATTACTCAGAATAAACCAAAAAGAAAAGAAAAAAAGGGGAGGAGGGGTGGAAAGGTTTTGGTTTCTTTGGTTTCTTTGCTTAAGGGAGTTTCCCTTTCTTTCCTTTCTTGAATTGCCAGGACTTTGCCAGGAAAAAGCAGTGTAAATTGTTAAATTAGCACATTCCTAATTTACCCTTGGTCAGGAGGAAGGAAATCTTTAAAGCAGGTACCTACCTTTGCAGAACCTGATAATTTTTTTAATATGATACAGTGATAACAAATTAGGGTAAGAGGCTCATAAAGCTACTGATTATCCATGAAATGAGAGCGACAGATCAGATGAAAGACCAAGGACAGTCACTCCTACCTATAAACTATAAGCTATAAACTAGTATTAAATTTTTCATTGCCGTTCCAACTAATAAACACCCTTTCTGAGCCTCCCACTTCCAGCTTTCTCTCTCCCCTAGTTAGCATCCAGCTGTCTACACCTTTCCAAATCCTAGACACGAGCCACTTCCCACCTCCACCACCTAAGCTTAAACTGGGGAGATGGTTCAAAGGACTGAGGCTCCTATTTTGCACTGGGGAGACCCAGATTCCATCCCCGGTATCACATAGTGCCCTGAGCAGCGCCAGCAGAACTCCAGATTCTGTGTCTGGAGTAGCCCTTTAGCATCTCCAGAATTGGCCAGGAAACAGAAAAGAAAGAAAAAAACCAACGCTGGTGACCAGAAAAATTGTACAAAGATTAAGGCATTTGCCCTGCTTGGCTGATTCCAGTTCGACTTCAATATCGCGTAAGGTACCCCGAGCACCTCAGAGTGATCCCTGAGCACAGCTGGCTGTGACCCCTAAAACTACATAGAACACTCCAATTTATCCACAATCACATTTGATTTTCAGCAGCAACACTAGCCTGAGTGATTTTGCATGTACTTTTTTTTTAATCAGAACATCTTATTGAATTTATGGTTTGAGTTAGTTTGTTTTAGTTTTATCTTTTTTTTCCCTAGATTTTTGTTGTTGTTTTTTAGTTTTATCTTTTGGACCGCTTGGAAGCTACTTCCAGCTCTGTCCATGTGATGTCAGGGATGGAATCTGGCCATACTGCATATAAACTATGGAATTTTCAATGCTATTGAATATTAAAATTAATTTTTCTATATTGTTTCCGTTGTGTTTTGGGACAGAGATTGGGGTTTGGGATGGAAACATCCAGAATTTGGTAGTGGGAAGGTGTAATGGTGGTGGGATTGGTGTTTGAATAAATAGCAGTTCTCCTACATCAAAAAAATTAAATTAATTTTTCCCTATTGGTCCTCTGAGTACATGATTTTTTGTTGCTTTGTTTGAAACATAACTATACCCAGTATCAGGGAGGTGACTGTCACTCCCAGCAGTGCTAAGGAACCAATCGTTGTTGGGGATCAAACCTAGGAGTCCTGCATACAGAGCATACCCTCCAGCTCACTGAGTCATCTCCCAGCCCTTCACATAATATTTATAGCTTTGGGGACCATACCTCGAAGAATTCAGGGGGCATTCCTGCCACTGTGCTCAGGGGTGACTCCTTGGTGGTACTTGGTGCACCAAATGCAGTGTTAGGTGTGGTCAGCCATTTGCAAATGCCTGACCTGCTCTTCTCTCTCTCTGACTCCCACATAACTGTGTGTGTGTGTGTTTGGGGTGGGGCTACACTGGGCAACACTAAGGGCTTACTCCTGGTTCTGTATTCAGGGATCACTGGCCCGCTTGGGGGATCTTATGGTGTGCCAGGGACCTAACCCAAGTCTGCCACATGCAAGGCAAGCATCTTGCCCATCAGACCGTCACAATACTCCCAATAATAATTTTTTGTTTACTTATTTGCTTTTTGGGTCATACCCAGCGATGTTCAAGGTTTACACCTGGCTCTTCACTCAGTAATTACTCCTGGAGGTGTTTGGGGAACCATATGGGATGCCGGGGATCGAACCCATGCCGACCACATGCAAGGCAAACGCCCTACCCACTGTACTATTGCTCCAGCCCCAATAATAATAATTTTTTTTTTTTTTGCTTTTTGGGTACACCTGGCGATGCACAGGTGTCACTCCTGGCTCTGCACTCAGGAATTACTCCTGGTAATCCTCGGGGAACATATGGGATGCTGGGAATCAAACCAGGGCCGGCTACATGCAAGGCAAACACCCTACCCGCTGTGCTATCACTCCAGCCCCCTCCCAATAATATTAATAATATTTTAAAAAGACAAAATGGCTGTATCTCACACTGATTAAACAAAAAAAGACAAAACAGGCTGAAGAGATAGTACGGTCGATAGGGTGCTTGCTTCGAATGCTGCTGACCTTGGTTCGATCAGCAGCATCCTATAAGGTCCTCCAAGCACTGCTGGGAGTAATTCCTGAGTGCAGAGAAAGGAGTAACCTCTGAGCATTGCCAGGTGTGGACCAGCAACCCTACCCCTCAAAAAAAAAAAAAAAAGAGAACTGAATATGGCTCTAAAACAAACAAATTAATACACTGGGCCTGAGGAATTCTATAGGAGGTAGGACACTTGACTAACACGCAGCCAGCTCGGATTCAATCCCCAGCACACATATGTTTCCCTGAGCCCCATCAGGTATGATCCCTGAACCCAGAGCCAGGTATGGCCCCAATCATTGGATTATGCCTTTCTATCCAAACTATAGAACTATAGAACTGATATAGTTGATATAGTTTAGATAGAAATCCTTTCTCACAGTCTTGCTTTGGAAGATTTCTTTCTCCTAGCTGTAGCTAGTTTGTTTCCATTATCTATTTTTGGTTTTGTGGCAATGTGATTCCTGAACACAGAAACAGGAGAAAACCCTGAGCATTATCCTGTGTGGCCCCACCCCAAACACACACCTGGCAGTGCTCAGGGCCTGTGCCTGGCTCTGAGCTCAGGGCTCACTCCTAGAACCATATGGACTACCAGGAATCGAACCCATGTTGGCTATGTGCTAGGCAAGGGTCCTATCCACTGTACTGTCTCTCAGTCCGTCCATTATCTTTTCAATGAATGTTACATTTTGATGAAATTCAGTTCAACAATTTTGTTTGCTTATTTTTTTTCTTGAGCTGCATCCAGCAGTTCTCAGGGGCTATTCCAGGCTCTGTACTCAGGAGTGACCACTGGCCATGCTCAGGGAGATCATGTGTTAGCAGCTTACTTTTTGGGATTGTGCTTTTGGGTGTTGTGTCTAAAGAAATTTCTATTTTTGTATTATTTTATTTGGGGTCCACACCAGGCAGTGCTTAGTGCTTTACTCCTGGCTTTGTGCTCAGGGTTCACTCCTGACAGGCTCAGAGGACCACATGGGTTACTAGGGATCGAACCTGATTGGCCACATGCAAGGCAAATGCCCTACCCATTAGCTGTTATTGATAGCTGTTTTACCACTGTTTGTTGGGGGGAGAGGGGAGAGGGTTTGGTTTGTTCTTTGTTTGGGGGCCACACCTGGCGATGCTCAGCAGTTACTCCAGGCTGTGCACTCAGAAATTACTCCTGGTTTGGGGCTGGAGAGATAGCACAGCGGGTAGGGCATCTGCCTTGCACATGGCCGACCCAGGTTCGATTCCCAGCATCCCATATGGTCCCCTGAGCACCCCCAAGAGTAACACCTGAGTGAAGAGCCAGGAGTAACCCCTGTGCATTGCCGGGTATGACCCAGAAAAGCAAAAAAAAAGAAAAAAAGAAAAGAAATTACCTCCTGGTGGTGTTCAGGAGAACTTATGGGATGCTGCAGATCAAACCTGGGTCAGCTGCGCAAGACAAGCACCCTCCCCTTAGTACTATCTCGCCAGCCCAAGTAGCATTAACTGGGTCCCATAAAGAAGTTTTTCTGGGGGCTGGAACAATTGCACAGTGGGTAGGGCGTTTTTCTGGAATGCCCCCGACCTGGATTCGATTCACCCCTGTGCATTGACAGGCGTTACCCAAAAAGTAAAAAAAAAAAAAAAAAAAAAAAACACAGTTTTTCTAAGACCCGGAAGACAGCTCAAAGAATTAAAGTTTATGTTTTTCTTATTGTTATTTTGGGGTGGGTGGGAACAGTGCTCAGACCTTACTCTTGGAAAGGCTTAAGAGATGGTATGTTGTGCCAGAGATGATACCCAGACTGGCTACATACAAGACAAATGCCACCCTGCCCACTGTACTATGCTTCAAGGCCCCTCAAAGAAATTTTTTTTTGTAAAAGAAGAAGCCCCTTGGGCCAGGGAGATAGCTCAAATGCTGGAGAGCATGCTTTGCCTGGAGCCCAGCTGGAATTTAACCTGTGGTGGGTTTGATCCCCTAAGAACCTCTAGGAGCGGCCCCTGGGAGTAGCCTCTAAGCACTGCCAGGTGTGGAGGAGGATCAGCGCCAAACAAAACTTCAGTGATAGAGCTTTGGGCTCTAGCAACACCCCCCCCACACACACACACGCATGCACACACACATGCATGCACGCGTGTGCACGAACTAGTCCATAAAAAAAACTCTCCTGTTTATTTTTTTTTGTGTGTGACTAGGAAAATTAAATGAGATCTTATTTGTTGGTTGTTTTTAGGGGCATGGCCAGCAGTGTTCAGGGCTATTGCTGCTTCCCATCGGGGTGCTGGGGGATGCAGTGCCTGATCTCAGGGCTCCTGCACACAAAGCATTGTGCCCCTGCCCCCCTGGGGTATATCTGGGACAGATAATGCTTTTAAAGTGCATACCTTGTGGGATTGGAATGATGCATAGCGGGTAGGGAGTTTGCCTTGCACACAGCCAACCCAGGTTCAATTCCCAGCACCCATATGGTCCCCTGAGCACCGCCAGGAGTAATTCCTGAGTGCAGCCAGGTGTGACCCAAAAAGCAAAACAAAACAAAGTGACAGAGGACAGGGGCTGGAGCAATAGTACAGCCGGTAGGGCGTTTGCCTTGCACGTGGCCGACCCGGGTTCGATCCCCAGCATCCCATATGGCCCCCTGAGCACCGCCAGGGGTAATTCCTGAGTACAGAGCCAGGAGTAACCACTGTGCATCGCTGGGTGTGACCCAAAAAGCAAAACAAAGTGACAGAGGACGGTGGACATGATGCCCAATTATTGCTTCAACCCACTGACCAGCAGCTGAAGAATTCATTGTTTTTGTTTGTTTGTTTGTTTGTTTTTGCTTTTTTGGGTCACACCGAGAGATGCTCAGGGGCTAATCCTGGTTTTGCACTCAGGAATTACTCCTGGTGGTGCTCAGGGGACCATATGGGATGCTGGGAATCAAACTTGGGTCAGCCGTGTGCAAGGCAAATGCCCTACCCACTGTGCTATGGCTCTAGCCCCGCTGAATAATTCCTTGTGAGTGAGGCCAGCCCCCAGCTTTCTTGCCCAGTGCCCAGGCACTGCTTCCCCCCGCGAGGGAAGACAGACAGGCGAGTTTATGGTGAGTTCTCACTGAGCACCTGCTTGCTGGGCATGACTGTGGGCACGACTCCTGGAGGGGGAGATGGACAGTGCATTCCTTGGAGGGCTGGGCTAGCTCCCATGGTCAGAAGTCTGAGAGTTCCAGGTGGGGTGCTGCCTTTCATGGAGGGCTTATCTAAAAAGCCATGAGTGCCCTCCTAGGGTGGGGAGCTGCAGCTGCAGAGATGGGCACGTGTCTGGGTGCAGGGGGTCGGTTTCAGAAAGGGCAGCAGGGCAAGAAGTTCATGATGAGGGAGGAAACTTTTTGGAGACAGAGACAGAGAGGTCTGAGAGATGGTCCAGGGGAAAGCACTTGTCCTGAATGTGACCGAGCTGGGCTCCATCCCTGCTTTCCCAAATCACCAGGGGAGTGATTCTGGAGCACAGGCAGTAAAGACCCATCCACCCTGCAAGAAAAAAAACGAGGGGCCAGAGCATAGGGCATTTACCTTGCACACGGCCAACCAGGGTTCGATCCCCAGTATTCCATCTGGTCCCCCAGTACTGCCAGGAGTAATTCCTGAGTGCCGAACCAAGGAGTAACCCCTGAGCTTCACCAGGAGTTACTCATGAACACACACACACACACACACACACACACACACACA
>JAOXYA010092136.1:0-11063 GCA_028565675.1 Sorex palustris
CCCTCTCGGAGAGCCCGGCAAGCTACCGAGAGTATTCGATATGCCAGACACAGTAACAACAAAGTCTCCAACGAAGATGTTACTGGGCCCGCTCGAGCAAATCGATGATCAACGGGAGGGCCTTTACTTTACTTTTATTTATTTTTGGTGGGGGGGACACCCAGCAATGCTCAGGGCTTAATTCTCTCTGTACTCAGGGATCACTCCTGATGGTTTTCATGAGACCATTTGGAAAGCGACGATCAAACCTGTGTTGGTCACATGCAAGGCAAGTGACCTATCCGCTACATGCTATATTATTGCTCTGGCCCCAGCTACAAGGCATTTCTTAATATTGCAGTTCTGCAGCAAGACTGATTATCTTTGTTTATCTGGAAATATTTTTGCCTTGAACAAAACCTCCTTTTTGGATGTTTTTTTATTGTGGTAAAATTAAAACACCAGAGAGATAACAGACTAAGTGCTTGCTTTGTCTGCAAGAGGCCAGGGTCCCATCCCGGCACCACAGAGTCCCCAAGCATGGAGCTGGGATTAGCCCCAGACCACCCCAGATGTGGGCAAAAAACAAAAAAGCAAAACAGATATACATAAACAAAAATTTGACATTTTAATGATATAATTCAGTGGCAACTTGCTTTTGTTCCTTGTCTGATGCTTCTGTTTACTTATCGCATATTAACTATCTTTATTGCATATGCTATCTTTATTTTTGAAAGTGATTTTCCTCTAGAGGTCTTTTTTCTGTCCTTTCACACTTAAGCACGTGAGGCATGTGCTCCAACCCTCAGCCACATTCCCAGCACTTCAAAGCTATCATTCTTTCCTTGTTTCCCAGGAGAAACAATATTCCCTTGTGTGCAATGTATCCTTTCCCTCTGGCTGCTTTCAGTATCTTTATCTTGGATTTGCAAGGGATTGAAAATAACTACTTGGTGTGGGTTTCTTTATATTAATCCACCTTCACAGTTACTGAGCTTCCTGACTCTCTGCCTGTCTTCACCAAACTTAGAACGGTTTCAATATGTTTTCTAATACATTTTTGTCTGCAGTTTTTCTTCTTTTCCTGGAACTCTGATGATGCATAAATTAGAGCTGTGTTGGCAGGGGTGGCGGGGGGGGGAGGGGGTACTGTGCTCAGGGCTTACTCCTGGCTCTGCACTCAGGGATCGCTCCTGGCAGAGCTAGGGGGACCAAGTGGGGTGCCGTGGATTGAGCTTGGATGTCCAAGGCAAGACAAGCCCTTTAATCCTTGTTCTATCTCTGTAGCCCTGGTCAGTTTGCTCTGAATTCATGGTGCCAGGGATCAAACCCAGGGCCACGCCTGAGGCATGTGTCTCTGGGGTCCTTACTTGGTCCCTTTGAGGGATACCTACCTTCCTTTCACCCCTTTTCACGAGGAGTGAACATCCCTGTTTCACTCCTAAGGTAGCTATTTACTCACTGCCAGTTATTTTTTCCAGTTATTTTTCTTCCTCTCTAGTCTACAAATTTCTCAGGGGTGGAACTATGCTTTTATTGACCTTCTCATTCCCAGCACTTAGCAGAGCACAGCAAATACAGCTCACATGTGGTTTTTTTTTAAAAAACAAACAAACAAACAAACAAATCAACTGATCCTAAATATGCAACCAAGACGGCTTGACCTGAATCTTCCCCAGGTGCTTTGGGCAGCTGAGGAGGACGTGCTCATGTCTCCTGGGCAGAGCAGCTTCAAGGAAGATGCCCACACGGGGACGGAGACATCATCCAGAGGATAAGGTACTCGCCTTGCACTTGGTTGAACTAGGGTTTGATTTCCTGGCATCAATGAGGGTCCCCGGAGCACCACCAGAAGTGGTCCCTGAGCACAGAGCCCTGAGCATGTCTGGGTGTGGCCCAAACCCACTCCTCCCCACAAAGGA
This sequence comes from Sorex palustris, assembly GCA_028565675.1. Classification (NCBI taxonomy): domain Eukaryota; kingdom Metazoa; phylum Chordata; class Mammalia; order Eulipotyphla; family Soricidae; genus Sorex; species Sorex palustris. Next base: position 1,902 of record JAOXYA010092136.1, read on the forward strand.
AAATAGAAAAAGCAGAAAGGTAGAATGATTTCCTGGGGCTGGAGCAATAACACAGGTGTGACCCAAAAAGAAAAAAAAAATGATGTCCAGTGGCATTGCTTGTCCTCTGAAGGAAGCAAGCCATAAAAAGTTGGCTCCCTCTCTGCTTCCCAGAAAAATCAAGAGAAAACACCCAATTTCCCAAAGCTTCCCAGAAAAATAAAAACATCCAACTTCCTCCCACACATCACTGAGGAGACAAAGAATCAGAACCAAGGTCTGAATATTCTGAATCTCTAACACTTCAGCCATTGGAGATCTTCTTCAGTTCCTCCTTCCAACCTTCTCTCCCATCAAAGTTCCCATTCTGGGGCCTTTAAATGTCTTCTTCCCTCAGTATACTGTTTCCTGTTCCCTTTGTGTGTATCTGTTTGTCTGTCTGTCTCTCTCTCATGCTCAAACACGAGGTAAACCCCAGCCCCCTTCCTCAGTCTTTCTGCAAATAAAGGAGGCTTCCCTCACGCACTCAGTGCAGCCCTGTTACCTCACACTCCCACAGCAGCCAGGACTTCCCCTTTCTGAACACTCACCTCATTGTCTCACACTGCCTCTGAGGCCGCTGAGGCCTTGACACTGTCATCCCTGACAGCAGGAAGCAGATCTTGTGATTCCAGACTATTCCCAGAGTTGGGCACAAAGATGACACCTGGTAGGTGCTCAAGATCCTTGTTACCTCCGTTGAATTTCAGCAGTTAGAGTCAACTTCCTCATCCTGTTTGGGAGCGGGCAAAGGAGTGGTGATGCTGTGAGGTACCACTGAGCTATCTCCCCCTGTCTACAAGGTTTTCATTTGTGATTTGTTTGGTTTGGTCTTTTGGTTTTTGGGGCACACAAGGCAGCACTCAGAGGTTACTCCTGGCTCTGTGCTCAGTAAGAACTCCTGGCAGTGGTCATATAGGATGCAATATAGGGTGCCAGGGATCGAACCTGGGTCAGCTACATCCAAGGCAAGTGCCTTGCCCATTGTACAGTTTTCCTAGATTTCTGGTTTATGGCAAAGTAGCCCCTGGCACATGGGCTGGGTACTTGTCAGCCCTGGGGTCTGAGGAAGTATTATCCTCAGTTTTTCTCCTTCTAGGGCACAGGGATATGCAGACAATAGGGTTTGATTTGTTGGTTTGTTTTGTTGTTTTTATTAGCCAGACTTTGATGAATCTGAAATGTTTACAATGGTGGGATGCCTCCAGGAACCATTTGGGTTTTTGGTTTGTTTTTGTTTGTTTTGTTTTGTTGGGCTGGAGCGATAGCACAGCGGTAGGGCGTTTGCCTTACACGTGGCCAACATGGCCGACCCGACCCGAGTTCGATTCCTCCACCCCCTCTCGGAGCCCGGCAAGCTACCGAGAGTATTTGATATGCCAGACACAGTAACAACAAAGTCTCCCGCTCGAGCAAATCGACGATCAACGGGAGGGCCTTTACCTTTACCTTTAGATAAACCATATTTAAAGAGTGAAAAGTAGAGGTTATGTAAAAGATTTTCCCCAACTTTTAATTTGAAAACTTTTACATTTATAGAAAATGTGCACAAATAGAACCAGAAAGACCATCTATACTTCATCTACACTCGTTAGTTGCTGACATTTGCACAAAGGCCCGTTTTCTCTTGCGCTCTGTATACATTCACATTAGAGATACAGGTATATACTTTTTACATATGTATGTACACAGACACTTATTTTTGCTGAACTACATAAGTCAGCTGTAGATATTACATTTTACCCCCTCAGACATTCTCCTCTACAAATACAGAAGTATTATTATCTTATATTTTAGCTAATATACATCCAGATTCAGATTTTCCCTACTATGTATTTTATTTTGTTTTTGGAGTCACACCCAATGCTCAAGGCTTACCCATGCTCTGCGCTCAGGGGTCACTCCTGGTGGTAGTCTGGGTACCTTATGCAGTGCCAGAGATCAAAACAAGGGCCCTACCTGCTGAACTATCACTCCAGCCCCCAGCTATCGATTTTAATTTTTTTTTTTTTTTTTTGCTTTTTGGGTAACACCTGGTGATGCACAGGGGTTACTCCTGGCTCATGCACTCAGAAATTTCTCCGGCGGTGCTCGAGGGACCATATAGGATGCTGAGAATTGAATCTGGGTTGGCCAAGTGCAAGGTAAACACCCTACCTGCTGTGCTAATCGCTCCAGCCCCTAAATATGTTCTTTATCTCAATATTACTATGTCGTTCAGGATCCATTCAAGAAGTATGAATTGTACTCGGCTGTTATGCCCTTTCTTGGGGGAGCCTACTTTATCTTTCATTTTTAGAATCTGGCCCAGCTGTTTTGCAGAGAATCCCAAACATGGTTTTGTCCAATTCTTTCGTGACGGTCTCTCTTCATGATCCTGATTAAAATCTTTATTGCTTTGGAGCAACATGCCACTTGTGCGATGCCATTGCTGCTCCTTTTCATTGCAGTGCCTTTACTTCAGCAGTCCTGAAGACAGTTCCTAGACCCTTGACCTCCAATGCAGGACAGTCAAGAGGCCCCCAGGAACCAGCAGGTAAAGACAGAATCCTCAGTCTCTGCAGACTCGCTGTCAGCGCTGGCTGCCCACAGCAGGGCACTCCTGCAGGAACACTAGGGTCGAGGTGAGAATTCCTCCTCCCCATTGGAGCTCCAGGTGGCCAGTGGCCAGCACAAGCCTCAATGGGTCACCTGCTGTGGCTGGCACCATCTGTGGACGCTGCTGCAGGGGACAAAGGGAAAACTGAGGGGTGGCTATGCCCACACAGTGACCGAGGGCACCAGGAAGATAACAGAGTAACAGAAGGGAAGGGCAGTGCTAGCTGGATGCGCAGACCAGGAGAAAACAAGACTCAGCCAGACAGGACCAGAGAAAACAAAGCAGTGAGCTTCCCCAGCAAACATGTTTCCAAGGCTCTGCATTAGCGTGGGGAGTTTGGAAAGGTCAGACGCCAAAGGCCTGGGTATTTCTCTCATGTGGCCACCTACTCAGTGTCTACTGGTTTGTTTCTGGGACACAGCTGGTGGTGCTTAGAGGTTACTCCCAGCACTGTGCTCAGGGCAGTGGCTAGGCAGTTCTGGGACTCAAAGCCAGGCATCCCACATGTGAAGGCTGCTTTCCCTCCCATTGGGCTCCCGCTCTGGCCCTTAATCTCTACTCTATACCCGACACAGAACTTCTCCCTGAACCCCAGAAATTACAAGTGTCCAGCTCAAGCTCCAAAGGGCATTCCCCAACCCTCGACTTTTCTTTCCCCGCGGAGTTATCAGCAGATGGGTAAGAAGAGGAGAAGCAGGAGAGAGGGGACGGATGGGATAAGGGAAAAGGATGCTAAAAATATCCTTCCCAGCGGGAGTGGGTGGAACCCAACTCCCAGGCACTGCCCGGCAGGAGCCCTCAGAGCTAAGAATAACAAGCCACGGTTTTCTCACGAGAAAAGAGAACCGGGCTGCTTGGCCTCTGGGCTGAGCAGAGACCATGTTCCTCAGGGCCAAGCCTCCGCAGATGCTGATGGGGAACGGCTCCCTGTCTCATCCCAAAACTCAGGGAGGGCCCACAGGCATTGCTGGGCACCATTTGCTCTTTCCTTTGGCAGCAGGAGAAGAAATGGAAAAGGCCATCAGGAGCCATGACCTAGCACGGGTGCTGTGCAGCCCCCACAGATAACCCCCGGCAGCCCCTCCTGCCCTAGCACATGCAGCCACCCTCGACCCATCTTACTGAGGAGGTTGAGGGGTGTCAGCGGGCGGGCCAGGACATCCCGGAAACTCTCCAGCCACTCCCGCTGCTCCTTCTCGCTGGGGCAGGTGAGGACGAATCTGCGCTCGGGGGTGACCACGGTGAGGCCGGCTTTCCAGCGGTTCCCCCGCACGCCCTTGGGCAGGTCCTCATGCACCTCGTACCCCTGCTCCTTGCTCCCCAGAAACACCTGGCCCTGCTCAAAGGCATCCTGGAGAGAAAGGATACGTGGTCATCAAAGCCTGCCCTGGGGCAGAGGGTACTCCCTGGGCTCTGCTGTCTGGAGTGTCATTGACGGGAAAGGGCAGGGGGGGATCTCTGGTGGGGATTCCACCTAGGTGGGACCCCAAACTTGCAAAGAGCAAGTGGCCATATAAATCCTCCACATCCTTCGTTCGAACAACACTTAATGTTTGGGGCGTCCTCACTGTGCCTCAGTGACATGGGGAGTCATCTCATGCATTATCAGGTTTTTCAGAGGAAACTGAGGCATGCTCAGCCCTCCTCCAGGGGAAGCCTCTGGGACCCAGAGAGCCCAGTTCCACGCACCCATCTACTGTGCTTCACAGTTGTCCCCATCCCCGCCCTGCTCAGAAGGGAGCCGTGGGGACCTACACCCAGATGCAACCATGGCATGGTGGACTAACACCAAGGGCTCTCCGAGCATGGGGACAGAACGGCTGCCCCCACGGAGATGACGCAGACAGCAGAGGGGAGCGTGTCTTCCACCAGGCTTCGCCCCTGAAGCTGACCAGCAGGGACCCCCACCCATCCCTCCATCTGTGGGGAGACCCAAAGGAGGAGTTGGCAGTGTCTTACCAGTGGGTGCTTGTAATAGATTAGCCTGCGCTCCTGAGGGTCCAAGGCAAACCACCTTTTCTTGAAAGGCTCTCTCTGCTGCAAAAGACAGATTCTCTTATCCAGGTCAGCCCAGCTGGGCTCCCCAGTGGTTAGAGGCCCAGCCTGGCATAGGCCAGTGCTACTTCACCATCAGACACTCCTGTACTTTCCCTGAGGCTGCCGAGCTTCCCAGGCTCTGCCCATCTGCCCACCCGTCGCCTGCCTGCAGGTGAGGCTCTGGCTTGGCAGACTCACTCTTCTCTCTCAGGCTGAGACCAGAGGGCTCAGAAGAAGGAAGCTGGGGAAATCGGAAGTGGCTACTGCACAGTGATGCTGACACTGTAGCCTTGGCCAAATTGTAACCGAGGTCAGGGAAAGAAAGTTTTTGGGGCAGGAGCTAGGGGAGATGAAGGAAGGAAAAAAACACATGCGACCCTCTGCCCCTATTCAACCTCCGAAGGCTCCTTTTCACACTGATACCTAAAACCTTTCTTTTTTTGGTTTTTGGGCCACACCTGGAAATGCTCAGGGATTATTCCTGGGACCATATGGGATACCAGGGTTCAAACCTGGGTTAGCTGCATGCAAGGCAAATGCTTTACCTATACTATCACCCCAGGCCTAAACTTTCACTCAGTCCTCATGGCCATCCTGTCTTACATAGCTCACACACACACACACACACACACACACACACACACACACACACACACCACACACCACACACACATGCCCTCACATTCACACATGCATACACACTGGCTGGAGTGGCTCAGAGCACCTGCCTGGCAAACACACGGACATGAGTTCAAACGTCTGGTGCCCCAAGTGGGTTGAGTGTGATCCTAGGAGCTCTGCTATTACGATCCATACTGCAGTCAGATGTGTGCAACTACCACATCAAGGTGGGTGAGCACCCTAACCAGAAAGGTGTCCCTGCTCCACAGCAACACCTGGCCAGCACCATGACTTGTGTGCTTCAACAAAGAGTGTGAGCACAACTAGAGGAGCGAGGACTCAGGGAGCACTGTGGCTGAGAGGGTCCCCAGTGAGCACCCTGGCTAAAGAGAAAAGGAATACACCAGGATGCTGCTCCCTCTTCCCTTCTTCTCCCTCCCTGCTGCCTTCCCTCACAACCACTGCACGGTCTCCCCAGAGCCTGCCCTGAACCTTTCAGCCAGGCTGGATCTGAGATGTGTCTCCCTGCAGTTCCCCGGAGCTCCTGCCCCTGGGGACCATCCCTGGGGGTCAAGAAAACAGCCTTGCTGGCACCCCAACATGGATGGAAACTTGTGCTTCCTCAGACCAATCTGAAGGCCCCGTGTCACTTGGTCGGGCCTGGGAGACGGCCAGAACTGGTACGTAAAGGTTCTGGACAGAGCCACAGTCCCTCACTCCCAGGACAGGGGTCATTAGAGGCGGTGAGGAAGAGAGAAGCCAATGGTGATAACTCTGAGGTCTACCCAAAGGCATACACTGGGTAGCCGCACCCCAACCAACCAGGCCCTTGGCCCTTCAGTCACCCCAGGAAATCTCACACAGTGGTTTACTTCCCTTCCTGCCCCCAGATCCCCATTTTGTGCCTCCCCTGCCTCCGCCCCCGCCTGCCCACTGGGCCAGGACCCTTCACGTCCCATGGAATGGTAGAAAGTACCTTTGGGCCCGTCTTTTCCATGAAGCCTTGTTTGAGGTAGTTCCAGGTGATGAGGGGCGCAAGCTGGAGGAGAGAGACACAAGCGGACCCACTGATGCACAGCCTAGGAGCCCGAGGCTCCCCCACTTCACCGGGTCCCCAGCAAAGAGGAAGTGTGGAATGGGGAAGGATGTGTGCACGGGGTTATATGTGGATGTGGTCTGGGCACAACACTCGGATTTCGACAGAGCCAGCTGACAGCATCCCAGCTGTTTGTGCGGGTTGCCCGGCTGGCCTCATCATGCTGAAGGACTCGGCACAAGGACGCCTTCAGGAGCCTTGGGAAGGAAATGTAGGAGAGGCCCCCCAGGGCCCTGCTAGCATCCAGGGGCAGGTCTGCGGGTCTCCCATGACCCAGGCAGTTCTTGTTTGATTTCTGTGGTGCCAGGAGTGGAACCTCTATCTCTCATGCGTGCCAGACATGTGCTTTGCTGCTGACACTGGTCCCCAGCACTGGGTGCAATGCTAGACCCCGCTGTGAGGTGGGTGTCGCCACCCACAGAGAGCCATAGCACATCGGGGAGGGCACTTGCCTTGAATGCGACTGACACAGGTTCAATCCCCAGCACCAAATACGGTCTCCCTGAGCCCACCAGGAGTGATCCTGGAATGCAGAGCCAGAAGTAAGCCCTGAGCATAAATGGGTGACCCAACAACAACAGCCAAAAAAAAGGAAGGAGGAAAGAAAAGAAAAGAAAAGAAAAGAAAAGAAAAGAAAAGAAAAGAAAAGAAAAGAAAAGAAAAGAGGTCCAAGGCCTGGTTGGATTGTCCCAGGCATCTTGCTGGTCAGATGAGGATGTAAAGTGGCACGTAGGCTGATGGACACAGGTAGCACTTCTAACACTGGATTACAAGAATGAGGTCTACTTTTTATTTATTTATTAGCTTTTTGGGTTACACCTGGTGTGTTCAGGACTTACTCCTGGCTCTGCACTCAGGAATTACCACCCCTCCCCGCGCCCCTCTCTGCCCGCTCCCGCTCCTGACCCCCCACCTCAGTGCTCAGAGAATCCTATGAAATGCTGAGGATCAAACCTGGGTCAGTCACGTGCAAGGCAAACGCTGTACCTGCTGTACTATTGCTCCGGCCCCTGCTTTATTATTTTTGTGAACCGATGTTTAAGGTGACAGGGATCGAACCTAGGATCTCAGATGCACAGAACATGCGCACTGTAGCATGGAGCTAACTCTCCGGCCTGGTTTCTGGATCCCGATGTCTGAGCTAGGCCTGAGCAATTATCCAGATGTCACATGTTATTTGCATTAGACACAGTACAGGGTGGAGGGGGTAGGGAGGAAAGTCCAAGGGGAGAGGAGAGGGGTGAGGGAGAGGAGGGGTGCAGTAACGGTGACTGTGGAGGATGAGGGAGGGGTAAGAGGACACAGAGGACACTGGCCGAAAACCAAACTATTCTCTCTTCTGCCCGGGTCAGCAGAGTTGGAGAAGCAGCCCAGATAAATACGGCTGAGCGTTTGCACTTTGTCCTCCTGTTACGGGCAGCGCCTGCCCCCGCCCCCACCCCCACTCTAGTGCTTCCCCAGTGCTGGGTGCTGACTTGGCAGCTCTGAGGGCCCTGAGCCACAGAGTGGCCATCGGGGCAGAGTTGGGCTTGGAGTGGAGCCCACTCCTGACACTTAGCTCCTTGATCTTTCTAGAATGCTCTAGAAGGGTCAGAGTGATACTACAGCAGGTAGGGGGATTGTCTTGCCTGCAGATGACCAAGGTTCAATCCCTGGCATCCTAATGAGACTCTCCAGGGGTGATCCCTGAGTGCAGAGCCAGAGCCAGGAGGAAGGCCCGTGCACCACTGAGTGTGGTTCAAACACCACCTCCCATGCACCAAAATAGAATGCTGTAGATTCCAGACCTTCCAAACTTGGAATGACACAGCAGTTAGGATCTCAAAGGAGGACCTAATGGTTTGGAAGAAGAACTTTTCAGGATTTATGGGGTCTTGGAATGGGGGAGGGAGTGCTTCGCATACCTGCAAGTGCTCAGAGGTTACTCCAACCAGGCTGGGCAGTGCTTCATTCAGGAATTACTCCTGGCAGTGCTCGTGAGATCATACGGGATGCCAGGGATCGAACCTGGGTCAGCCGTGCACAAGCAAGAGCCCTATCCACTGTACTATATCGGATCAGCCCCATTCATTTTCACCACCTCCATCATCCGGAACACTATCTTAGAGAGGAGCTAGGAAGACCCTGTGGAAAGCCCTTTCCAACTGCCACCAGGCAGATGTTTAACCAGATGCTAAGAGAGGTGATGCAGAGACAAGAATGAGCCTTGAGCACTGCCAGGAGTGGCCCCCAAACCAAAAGAATAAAAATAAGAGTAGGGAGGTCTGGACCCTCAGCACATTGAGGGCGGCAGATCCTCTGAGAAGTGGAAAGCTCGTGGGGAGTACCCCACCTACTGCCTTGCCCTCTGGGGGAGCTCTAGTCCCTAAACCCCCAGAAGAAAACTTTCCTTTTCTCTTTGAAGTATCCAGCCCCATGTCTCAAGGTCTGTCCTGCAAAGCAGCCTAGCTGGCCCCTGAACATCTTCAGGGACTCAGGGAGAGGCGGATGGAACAGGAAGGGGAGACTTGGAAGTTGGGGTACACACTTAACTCACCTCAGACTCGGGGAGCTCGGGAAAGGCTCCCTTCAGGTACTGTAGGCGAGCTGCACGGAGGGCATTGAACCAGTCCACTATCTCCTGCAGAGAAGGTGGGGGGCAAACAGATGGACCGTGAGACTCAGGGCAGCCCAGCCTGGTGTCAGGAAGCTAGAGGGCACACACGCCCAGCACACCAAGGACAGCTTAGATTGTGATAGTGGATTTGGGGCGGGGGGGTGGGGGGAGAGGGGATGAAGCTCAAATCTGCTT
>JAOXYA010092200.1:0-11062 GCA_028565675.1 Sorex palustris
CGGGCGAGATACTCTCGGTAGCTTGCCAGGCTCTCCGAGAGGGGCGGAGGAATTGAACTCGGGTCGGCCATGTTGGCCGCTTGTAAGGCAAACACCCTACCGCTGTGCTATCGCTCCAGCCCTGGCACCATCAGGAGTAATTACTGAGCAGAGCCAGAAGTTTATCCTGAGCATTATGGGGTGTCACCAAAACATGAAATATTTGCACAAAGAATGAAAGTTTACATTTCCTTTTGAACTTAAACTAGAAGTCTGAAGAAGTTTTAACAAAGTCTGAAAAGTCACTTGGGTGTCAGGGATCACATAAAACGGGGCCACCAGACAGAGCCCAGTATAGTGTGGCACCAGGAAACTGTTTATCACACTCAGTGTATACAGCAGCACTAGGAAGTGAAGTCCCAACCTCATAGACCATCCCCCGCCCCCCATGGCATTTCGAGGGTAAGAAGGGGAAGAATATTTTTCTTTGATGACTCAGGAAAGCTGCACACTCACCTTCCCTACCCACTTTCACCCCACAGAATGTTTAGAAAAGTGAGAAAAGTCAGGCTGCCAGCTTACTCAGAGACGTGGGCCACACACCTGTCTGGACACAGGCCCTGGAGTTGAGCCCCGGTACTATTTAGCCCCTTCAGCAGTGCCACATATGGCTCCGTTGGCCCCCAGCACTGCTGGACCCAGTGACACCACATCACAGCGCTGACCATGGCCATCAGGCTATCCTGGACTAAACAAGTATTGTTGAGAATGACTGCGTCTCCCCAAACACCCCTGATTAAAAAAGGAAAAATGAGAAAGCCCTATATTCGTGTATTGAAAGATTTTCACAATATATTAGGTGAAAATATGACTCCAGGATAATGTTTTGTTATTTTTAAAAAGAATCACATTTATATAACGTATATTAGTATATACATAGATTAGTGGTGGTATAAATGTTTTGGTTTGTATAAGTTGACTAATTTTGGGGGGAGGGGTGTGCCACACATGATGGTGCTCTTGTCTTACTTCTGGCTCTGTACTCAGGGATTACTCCCTGTAGGGCGTGGGGACCATGTGGGATTCTGGGTATTGAACCAGCTTGGCTTCCTGCAACGCAAGCACCCTACTTGCTGCACCATCACTCTCTGCCGCTACATGTTAGGACAAGAACATACATAGAGCTATCGCAGAAGAAAATAAAGATGTGCTTGTTTTAAATGCATGTAGGTCCAATTAACAACTGGTGAGCTGGTATTTCCTCTTTAAGAAGCTGTGTGCCCTGGCATCCTTTCCATACCCTCTTGATCTGAGCATACTGGGTACAGCTGAGGGGAAGTGCATCTAAAGATCATGCATCTTTAGAGGGATCCCAGGTCTCATGTCAGTTTTTCCCTTTTCTCATAGATGTTGTCAGAGGAAAAATATTCATTTTAATGGAGGCCAGATTACCAGCCCTTTATAAGTTGGAGAGTGATTATGAGATCCTTGAAAGGTAAAGCACAGGTATTGTTGGTCCATGTGTGCATGCCATGTATGGGCTTTATAAGGGGAGGCACTTTTCTACCCCAAGCCCCGCTTACATAAGCTTAGTTCTCAGACCGATGTTGGGTATATGTGTCATCATTAAGGGCAGCAGAACAGAGGGTAGTGTTGACTTGATGTGGCTGCAGCCACATTTCTCAGATGATTTTCATCTAATATGCCTTCTCTCTTCCTAGATTTCCTGGTGCACATCTCAAAGGCAAGAAATATAGACCCTTGTTTGACTATTTCGTGAAGGTAACACTTAGGAACTTGGGTTTCTGGGCTTCAGTACAGCTTGTGGAGGTGGTGGGGGTGGGGGCACATCCAGTGGTACTTAAAGACAAATCCAGACTCCTACATGCAAAGCTTCCACTCCATTTGAACTATCTGGAATTGTTTCTCTCGCCTCTGTATGAGTTTTTTTTATGATTATTATTATTTGTCTGGGTTTTTTCCCCCTTTATTTTGGTTATTGGTTTTGATTTCTGGGCCACACCTGGCAGTGCTCAGGGGGTGGGTCTGCTCAAGGGGTGGGTCTGCTCAGGAGTGACCCCTTGTGGTGTTTGGGGAACCCTGGGTAGAACCCCTGCATAAACCAGTGACCACTCTGTGTAAGGCAAATGCTTGCCTCTTACTGTCTCTCTGGTCCAGTATGTGAAAAAATTTTAAGGCAGTTACCAGGAGCTTGCTAAGTTAGTTGTATGACATGGTAATGCTTCAAGTTAGTTGTATGACATGGTAGTGCTTTGTTTTCTGAGCTGAGTAACCTTTGTGTTTTCAGTGTAAGAAGAACGGAGCTTTCACGGTGCTTGTGGACAACTATGTGAGGGAAGAGGAAGGCACAGGGGTTGTCCACCAGGCTCCCTACTTTGGCGCTGTGAGTAGCATGAATCTTGGAACTGTGTTCTAATAACAGAATATTGGTTACCACTGAGGGGTGTGTGCGTGCATGTGTGTGTGTGTGTGTGTGTGTGTGTGTGTGTGTGTGTGTGTGCGTGTGTGCGCAAAAGAGGGAGGGAGAGAGATTACTCATTCTTGCGGCCACCTTATTCAGATCCCTTACAGATTTGCGGTCCCACTCCCTGCATTCACAGCTTCTCCCAGTACTACATGCTTCAATCACTCAAACAGGGTGGTTATTGATGTAACTAGTTGAGCGGGTGAAGTTGGTGACATCCTGCAGATGCTGGAAACTCCTTTGGCAAACCCGTCACCTTCTGTGCCTCCGTCCTGTGTCTGCACTACTCTGCCATCCCTCCCCTCATTCCTCTCCCCCTCCCGTAGGATGACTACCGGGTCTGCATGGACTTCAACATCATTCAGAAAGACTCAGTCCCCATCTGCCCCGTGGACGCCTCGGGCTGCTTCACCGCTGAAGTGACCGATTTCGTGGGACAGTATGTGAAGGTCTGTCATCAGTATGGTGTGGAAAGGTGGTAGTTGCCGCCCATTTCTTTCTTTCGCATTCTATCAAAACTTCCAGACCTGGGAGTTTGGCGGGAAGAGGGAGGGAAGGGCCCAGCTACGTTCAGTGTTTACTCTGGGCTCTGTGCTTGAGGATCACTCCTGGCAGTCAGGAGATGGGGCCGGGGAGCAAACCCAGGTCGGCCACATGCAGGGCAAGCATTTTGACCTCTGTATTATCCTTAGGCCTCAAAGATCTGTTTGTCTGTTTGTTTGTTTGTTTGTTTTTTCCAGAAAGTTTTTATTGTAGTTTTATTCAGCACATAAATTAGAAAAGATAGATAATTATAGCTCTGTTCCAAGGGTTTGTTCCTTCCAAGGAAGGACATGTGTTGTAATTTCAAGGCATACAAAAAGAGCTGGTTTTTAGACTTGTGACTCGTATATCTTGGGATAGATACGTGTTATTAATTGAACATTTTACTATCTTGTCTTTTGTTCTGGTTTTTGGCTCTTTGGGTCACACCCGGTGATGCTCAGGGGTTACTTACTCCTGGCTCTGCACTCAGGAATTACTCCTGGCGGTCCTTGGGCAACCATATGTGATGCTGGGGTTGGGGAAACCCAGTCAGCCCCACCCCAAACGTTTCAGTATCTTAAATGGTATACAGTGTATCTTAAAGATCCGTAAAGTTACACAGTGGCTAAAAAGATTTGTGTGTGTTGCTGCTATTATATAAAAAGCCACAAAATACTAGTTTATGGTGGTGTTCTTAATTGTGTTGTGTTACTAAGTACTGTGGGATATTTTGATGGCTGTATTTAATTTTTCAACAGGAAGCGGACAAAAATATCATCAGGACCTTGAAGGAACAAGGCCGAGTGTTGATTGCCAGCACCTTCACGCACAGCTACCCTTTCTGCTGGCGGTAAGAAGAAATGAAGGAAGGCTCTTTGGGTTACGCTTCAGGTTTTTTATTTTCCACGCACACGCAGCAGTGCTCAGGGCTGACTCCTAGCTCTGGTCATGCAGACTCAGAACCCCTCAATGCCTAGCTGGTGACCCTCCTTCTGGAGCCACCTTTTACTTTTTTTTTCTTTCTTTGGTTTGGGGGCCACACCCGGCAGTGCCCAAGGGTTACTCCTGGCATATGTAATTCTGAGAATCAAGCCCAGGTTGACTGAGCGCAAGGCAAGCGCGCTTCCCGCTGCACTGCTGCTCATGCCCCTGATGCCAGTCTGACACAACTGACAACACTCCAGCAGAGCCGCATCTTCCTTCTCGTTTCTTTTTTAGCTTTGACTTGATTCTAGTGGTGTCCAGTAGCGGGAACGTGACATTTGTGTCTGCCAAATGAAGTGAAGATTGTCAGCAAAAAGCCAAAGAAGTGGCGATGACACCAATGGGGAAATTACATTGGGTTTCACCATGCCTCAGTTTGACCAGCCCCTCTGCGTTTCCATACCCCAGGTCAGACACGCCCCTCATTTACAAAGCGGTGCCCAGTTGGTTCGTGCGGGTGGAGCACATGGTGGACAAGCTGCTGAGCAACAACGACCAGAGTTACTGGTGAGCAGGAAGCTGCGTCCTCGTACCTTGTGGTGGAGTCGATAACTTCGGCTTATGCTCCCCGGCCTGTGAGAATCTTAGTGACCACGCTTTAATATAGAATGGGAAGATTGTTCTGTCACTGGCGTGTGTGTTTCTGTTTTTAAAGCCAGTGGAAATGAGAGGCTGCCATTCATTCTGTTTAACAGACTAGGATAACTTAGGATTTTAAAACAATGTGTGTGTTTTCAGAATCCGTTAGCCCTCAGTAATATTTGGAGGGGAGGCATAAACATTTCTTTCTGAGTGTACCCGTCAGAGCCTTCATCCTCCACGCTTTGGGATTGTTTTGTAGCTGGAGCCCGACGCTGCCTCCTGCAGCTCCTGCCACAGACATGCTTGCCCCTGCAGTGCCCAATGTGTGAAGCTGTGACTCCAGCCTGCAGGGCCAGAACTGAAATAGGGTGTAGGGGCCAGTGTGTAGTTCCAGCAAAGCCCGTGTGGGCACATCGATGCCCCCTAACTACCAAGGAGCACCCTGGTGGCCCCTCAGCACCTGTGATGTTGTCCCTTTTTTTTCTCCCCTACTATTCAGAAGAATGTTTTTCATTGAGCGTTTTGAGGGCAATCACTATTTTCTTACTTTCCCCAGATATCCACTTATCCAATTTGGCTTTTCAAAAAAAGTTTTGGTTTCCAAAGAATGGGGAGAATCTTAAGGCTATAAAAGGAAAGCCTTGGAAATCATAACTTTTATTGTTCCTAGTAGGTGAAACGTGTGTGTGTGAGTGTGTGTGTGTGTGTGTGTGTACGTGCACTCAAGAAAGTTTTTCCATTGTTTTTGTTTAATTTTGGGAGGGGTCACACGAGGCAATGTTCAGGCCTTACTCCTGGCTCTGCACTCAGAAATTGCTCCTGGCAGTATTAGGGTTGGCCATGTGCAAGGCAAATACCTGCTGGACTATCTCTGTGGTCCCAAGTTTTCTCGTTTTTATACCAAGAAACTGAGAAACTATTTGATGGCCTTGTCAAGGATGTCGACCAGGCACGCCCAGGGTGTGCGTGGCCCCAGAGAGCAAGCTGTTTATGTACCTGGGGTACTTGGCGCCTCTTCTGGCTCCCAGTAGGCTCCGGCGCCTGGGTGATGGGACAGGGACGTCTGCAGTGAGTCCCAGGGGATCAGCACTGCTATGTAGGAAGCCTGATTCGAGTGGGGCTGTGCCAGCTGTGTCAGGGACTGCTAACAGGACTCGTGCACAGAGACCATGGCCGGGATGCAGGCGAGGGAATGCCGGCCCTGGGGTGAATTCACAGCAGACATGGCCACTGTGGGGCAGCACCAGCTCAGGGGCCATCCACGCAGAAGATGCTCAGGGGGCAGGGGATGAGCGTAGCATTACCACAGCATTCTACAAGGTGCACAGATAAAAATGGCAGCATTACTCACTGCTCCTTAATGTAAACAGTGATCAGACCTCTTTATTGCAGGGTTCCAGAGTTTGTGCGAGAAAAGCGATTTGGAAATTGGCTGAAAGACGCCCGTGACTGGGCAGTCTCCAGAAACAGATACTGGGGTACCCCTATCCCCCTGTGGGTCAGTGATGACTTTGAGGAGGTGAGGCAGAAACGCGTTTCCTTGTATATGTGGGTGGGTGGGTGGCCGGGGGTGGGGGGTGTTCAGATTTTTTTTTATGAGTTAGGAAGAAGTCCATACACTGAAATATGTCAGAGTGATGAAAAATACAAACTTAATGTAATGTGGGGTCAGAGCGATAGTATAGCAGGTAGGGTGCTTACCTTACACATGGCTGACCTGAGTTTAATCCCTGGCATCCCACATGGTACCCTGAGCACCAACAGGAGTGATTTCTGAGTGCAGAGCTAGGAGCAACTCCTGAGTATCACCAGATGTGGCCCCCAAACAGAAATCCAACGTCGTACACTTTTAATCTATAAAATCATATATCACGTAATAGTGTTCATGTGCTTAAATATACAGTATGCAAGAGGTGAGTCCATGTCCCATGCTGAGAGCATCGGTTCAGTCAGGAGAACAGCCAAGGACTCAGAGGGAATCTCCTAGAGAGACTTGAGATGGGCCTTTCTGGAAACCGAGTTGGAGACACCTTAGAGATGACAAAGAGAACAGGGAAGTACCTGGAGCAGAGCCCCACTGCTCTCTGCTGTTCCTCTCCAGAGGGCAGGCCCAGTCACCTTCCCACACCCTGCCTGGACCCATGTCAGCATCCTTCCAGGCAACACCAGAGGACTTGTGCTTGTATTGTTTCTGTTGGGTTCTGGCAGTGATTTAGTTCTCCCTTTGACTTGTGATTAAAGAGCCAGAGTCCAGTGCCTAGAGGAAGCTAAGATGCCTTAGCAAGGACCAGTCTCCTTTTCCCGTTCCTGGCAGCAAATCAGAGCTTGTGGTAGTTCAGGCTGGTCTCTGTCAGAGTGGCCCAGGGGTGGTAATTGTCCTCCAGACCAATGGGGATGGTCACAAACCTCCCCCAGTAGCACAAGGTTCCTGAAACTGCCTGTGAGTATGCCCCCAAAAAGAAAAAGTGTGCCTCTCAACCTCATAGCTCTCTTGATGTTTGACTTTATCCTGGCAGATAGTGTGCATTGGGTCAGTGGCAGAACTTGAAGAACTGTCCGGAGCAAAAGTCACAGATCTGCACAGAGAAAGGTCAGTTTTGGACTACGGGGTTCATTTCAGTTCTGTCACTCAGGGCATAATGCCTTGGCACTCAGACTGTTGGGGCACAGTCTCTGTAGCAGACGACAGGGTCACTTATAGAGATCCTTCATTTGCTGAATAACTGATGCCCTATTCAGACTGGGATGGCCTCTGTCTTAATACCTGGGGACTCATGGTTAAGCTGCCTGGTGCTCTCTGAAATCCTGGACAACATCTGATGCTTGTCCCCAGTCCACAAGAGGAGGAACTGATTTGTTCCCTGATGATAATTCAAGTTCGCTAGTGCTTGAAAGGAATAAGAAGTGGTTGCTCTGTTTGTTTATCAGCATCGACCATCTCACCATTCCTTCCCGATGCGGGAAAGGCTCTTTGCATCGCATCTCGGAAGTGTTTGACTGCTGGTTTGAGAGTGGGAGCATGCCTTATGCTCAGGTTCACTACCCATTTGAAAGTAAGAAAGAATTTGAAGACGCATTTCCTGCACACTTCATTGCCGAAGGCATCGACCAAACCAGAGGATGGTATGTTCCTTATTCTTCCAAGCGCTTTATTCTTCTGCTTTGCTGTGGACTTACCCTGTGTCTTTTGGGGGGCTACGTCCACTCGGGCAGGCTCTGCCTTTAAGGGTTCTGAGCAGCAATCTCAGAGTTTGTACCATTTTACTGACATTTTAGAGTAGAGAGATCTGTTCTGCTAGCTGTATGACTGACACAGAATAATTTGTCTTCTGTTTTTAGCTTTTTCCTTTCAGATGATGTGTTCAAACATTTAATGAGTGGGGCCAGAGCGATAGTATAGCAGCTTGGGTGTTTCTCTTGCATGCGGCCAACCCGAGTTTGATCCCCAGCTTCCCATATGGTCCCCTGAGCACCGACAGGAGTGATTCCTGAGTACAGAGCCAGAAGTAATCCCTAGCATCTCTGGGCGTGACCACAAATGCCCAAAACAAGCAAAAATGTTTAATGAGCATTTCCGTACAAGGTATCAGGGTTGTGTGCTACAGATTTGAAGGCAGGTTGAAAATTTCTTCATATAGTTTTGACAAGGTTATAAAGTTAATGTTACGAGAATTAAAAATTTTGAAAAATACCCTGAGCCCTGCCAGGAGAGTCCCCTGACCTTAGAGCCAGGAGTAATCTTTGAAAGTTCCTGGGAGGATCCTGGAATTGTGCTTTATTTAAATAACTAGTACATCCATCCTCTTCAATGTAAAGGGCGTTTGAGGAATATTGGTGTCGTTTTCTTTTCACGGTTTGCATTGGTGACTGCAAACTGATGGAATTTCAGCCTTAACATTTTAGAATCTGCTATTTGCAGCTTCCGATTAGTCTGTCTGTGGAAATAGTTCTCAGGAGGAAATTTTTATTATGGGCAAGTTCCAGCTGCCCCTGCCGTGCCGTCTCTGAGGAGTGCCTTATCCCGCGTATTTCTGAGACCCCTGGCTCTCCTAGCATACCTATTCCCTCCTCATCCCATGGGTTTGGGCTAATCTGTCCGAGGAAAGAACATCTGGGCAGGTGTCACGTTAGCTGTGGGATCTGGTTTTCATCCTTATTAACTCATGCCATGTAATTGTTTTTTATTTGTTTATTTTTGTTTCGGGGTCACACCTAGCAATGCTTAGGGGTTACTCCTGCCTCTGCACTCAGAAATCACTCCTGGGGGACCATATGGGATACTGGGGATCAAACCACTTGCAAGATAGAGGTCTTATCTGCTGTACTATTGCTCCAGTCCCCAAATGCCATATATTGTTCTTGGGGTACAAAATTGAGAGGATGAGATGAGAGGAACCGCAGAGGAAACCGCATCATTTCCTGCGACGGCTTTCCCTAAGGAAAGTTCTTCTAAGGGAATAAGCTGCAAAATAGAGACTCTCAGGGAGGACAGAAACACGCCCAGATTCCTCTCATCCACCTTCTGGCTCATGCATTCAGCATCTTCTGTCATAAGTTCAAAAGGCCTCCTGTGACCTGCTAAAGGGCACGCACCCTCCAGTGTTTCTAGGACGTCTTGAGGCTGCGCAGTAACGCCCCATTCTGGCCGGTTCCCTGAGGAGAGTGCAGCACTGTGCTCTGGCCCTGCCTTCACAATTTTTACTGTACTATTTCTCTATGTTTTCTTCTTTCAGGTTTTACACCCTGCTGGTGCTGGCGACAGCTCTCTTTGGACAACCCGCTTTCAGGAATGTGATTGTCAATGGACTGGTGCTCGCCAGGCAGGTGTCAGCCCCGCCCTTGTGCTCAGGCCTGGGAGGAAGGGCTTCATCCAGGCCAGCCCTTGACCTCGCCCTTCTTTGGAGGGAAGGAGATTAGAAATCTGCTCTGCTCCTGCATTTGTTTTCTTTCCTCTGATCTTTTTTGCTCTTCCTTCTCCTCCATTTTCTTTCCCGTATATAGACCTCTGGACTTGGGTTGTTTTGGGGAGACGAACTAGATTGGAAGTCTAGTGGAAGAAGGGTTGCTGGATTAAAAGTGCTTCCCAAAATAAAGCTAGTGATAAGCCTGCAGTAAGATGTGTCCTTAGGGATTTTGTACAGTACTTCTACTTGAGATTTTATTTAATATGGATGCTGGAACTTGAGTATAGTTTTGTTTTTTCTTTCTTTTTTTAAGTGATCACTGTGAGATGCACAGTTACAAAAGTGTTCATGATTGGCTTTCAGTCATACATTGTGTTAGCGCCCACGGTCACAGTAACGGTCACGGTCCTCCCGGTATTCATTGATTTGCTGGAGCGGGCCCAGTAACATCTCCATCGTGAGACTTGTTGTTACTGTGTTTGGCATATCGAATACGTCACGGAGAGCTTGCCAGGCTCTGCTGTGCGGGCGAGATACTCTCGGTAGCCTGCCGGGCTCTCCGAGAGGGGCAGAGGAATTGAACTCGGGTCGGCCATGTTGGCCGCTTGTAAGGCGAATGCCCTACCGCTGTGCTATTGCTCTAGCCCATCTCACAAAAGAGGATATTCAAATTATCAATAAACAGACAAAAAATATCCCAATCTTATCAGTCATCTTGAAAACTCAATCTATTTTTTAAAAGATATATTTGCTTAGGAAAAAAATAAAATAAAATTCAACCTATACTGAGATATTACGATGTTCCCAATTTTTTTGTGCCACACTCAATTGTACTCAGGGCTTACTCCTGGCTCTGTACTAAGGAGTTGCCTCTGGAGGGTTAGGAGGACCATATGAGGTGTCAGGGATTGAACCCAGGTTGGGTACATTCAAAGCCAGTGTCCTACCTGCTGTACTTATTGCTCAGGCCCTCTAGAATTTTTTTAAAATGCCAATTAAAGGATCTGGAGTGATAATAAAGCGGGTAGGACTCTTGCCTTGCACAATCAACGGCACCCCATATGGTACCCTAATCTCTACCATGAGAGCAGGGCTGAGAGCACAAATGAATATGGCCAGCCCTTCCCTCCAGCCTCATCCACCCATACATACACAAACTCCCTCCCCCAACCCAATTGTGCTCAGGGCTTTCTTTTGGCTCTGCACTCAGAGATCACTCCTGGCGGCTCTGGGTACATATGGGGTGGGTACTGGGGATTGAACCCTAGTTTGTCAAGTATGAGGCAAGCACCCTTACCCACTGAAGTATTTATATGAGATTTATATATTGTTTATATATAATACCCGCTGTATTATTGTTCCAGCCCATGATTATGCAAAGTTTTAGTGAAAAAGTGGATTGGAAATCTTGTACACTGCTGGTAGAAGTCCGAGAGAGGTCAATTTATTTGGGATCTATTTAGCATCACCTACTAAAGCTTATTATAGGCTACTAAATAATTAAAAATTCTATTCCTAGATTTATCGGGAGAGAAAGTTGGAGAGTGGAGAGTAACGCACTCAGGAGACATCCTGGGCTTCTCCAAGGGCAGAGAGAGCCCTA
>JAOXYA010092216.1:0-11062 GCA_028565675.1 Sorex palustris
CGGAGGGTCTGAGCGGGGCGAAGGCCATCCCAGAGTGGGGAGGCCGAGGGGTGTGTGTGTGTGTGTGTGTGTGTGTGTGTGTGTGTGTGTGTGTTTATGGTGGTGGTGAGTAGGGGGAAAGATAATTACCTCTCTGATTGGCAGGTCTTCGTATTTTAAAGAATTGAAGAAGGAATATAAAAAGGATTGGAATACTGAAGGAATTACAGATCGATTAACCCACGAAAGGAGCATCATTCCCACCTTTACCTGCTAATGCTTGAGATGAACGTGTGGATTTCAAGCTGATGATGCAATAGTGGGAGGGGGTAACTTCAGTTGGGAGAGTTCAGTTGGGAGAGAATGAGCCTATTTCACATATTGGAGGTTCGAAAAGGGCCAAGAGGAAGTGTGGAAGCCAGACTCTAAATGTCTCCACAGCCTTGATCCCGAGTGATAATTCTCTTCTATCAAACCTTCTCAAACTGAAGGAGAGTTGGCTTGTGTGTCTCCCGAATGTCACAGAAGGGACATGTGGTGCTCTGGAGTGTAGATCGTAGAGGACATTGAAGCTTCAATGTGCTCACTCATTCCCTAGGAGTTCTGCCACTGTGAGGATAGTCAAGCAGCCTCTTGGAGACATCCATGTGGTAGAACATGGAGTCCTTCTGCCAACAGTCACCACCATCAATTTGCCAGAGTATCTGTGGACGAGCTCCTGACTTTTCTTGGGTCCTTTGGAGAAGCACTCCTGTTTCAGTGGATATAGGAGCTGTCACAGACCCCAAGCTAGAATCTCCAAGCTAAGATGCCATATTGGGATATGTGACTCCTAGATCCTGACAAAGACAGTTACTTTTGTTATTTTTGTTTGTTTGTTGTTTTTTGTCTCTTTCTGGGTCACACTGGAGATACTTAGAGGTTACTTCTGGCTCTTCATTCAGGAATTACTCCTGGCAGTGCTCATGAGACCATATAGGATGCTGAGGATCAAACCCAGGTCAGCCACATGCAAGTCACAAGCAGCCCTACCTGCTGTACTATTGCTCCAGCCCCACTTTTCTGTTATTTTAGGATGCTCTTCTTCTTAGCAAGCTTTACATGGCTATAAGGAATTATTATAGGAGCTGAAGTGATAGCATAGCAGGTAGGGCATTTGCCTTGCACACAGCCGACCCAGGTTAGATTCCCAGCATCCCATATGGTCCTCCAAGCACCGCCAGAAGTAATTCCTGAGTGCATGAGCCAGGAGTAACGCCTGTGCATAACCAGGTGTGACCCCCAAAAGCAAAAAAAAAAGAATTATTATAATTCTCAAACAGTGAACTTCTCAGAAGGTAGTGGTGCATAAATTATTTAAGTGAAACAGTCTGTTTTCTGTATAGCTGAACATCTCAATATCAGTGTTTCCAGGTAGACACCAGTCTGACCTGCAACAGAAAATGCAGTTTCCAGATACTTCGATGAGTGTGGGCTGGTGAGTGGCAAGGAGGTCACAGATTGTAAAAATGAGGAAAGAAAAGCACAATAACATGAGAATCAAAAGAAATAGGCTTTCCCCAACCTTTCATTTTAAAAGGGCAAATGATGAATTCCTGGAGTACAATTTTGTGTCCCATAATACTCATTCCGCTGAATTTTTGTTGCTTCACAAATATAACAGCAATCATAAAGACAATAAAAATGAAAAGTCACAGTCTCAACTTCTTAACACACCATATACTCTTTTTGATGTTGTATATGCTAATACACATAATCATTTACATAGTGCTATGTGTTTTCATAATCTTCATATAAAACTTCGTCAATAAACATAAAATAATATAGAATAATTTGCCTAGCCAGTCCCATATTGCTGACTTTTACTTTTGCCTAAATCCCCTATTAAAATCCATACTGTGTAAAGACTCTTCAATTTTTGAGTTTCTTCTTCATGAAGAGTCTTCTTGAGTGAAATTCCTGGGTCAAGGCCGATAGCCATTTTAAGCAGTAACACAGTAAGTTTCTTCCTCCTGTCCTAGGCTTAGAATAAACTCGAAGATGCTGTGGGATTTAACTAAAGTGAGAAAGACGGAAAACACAGTTGAGCATGGGAAATCCCGTCTGTTCCACTGCTATCCACAGAACAAAGGTACAAACTGGGGCACATATGTTGTCCCCAAGCCACTCAGAATTACTCTGTTGGGACTGTATCTGTGGCGCTTTCCTCTACTTCCCCATCATCAACTGTCTCTGCACAGCTACTAGTTCTGTTGCTAGTGGCTGGTCAGTAGGAACCACTAAGCTTATAATCTGCAGTTCACCCACTGAGAAGAGCAGCCCAGGAGACCCTATGGAGAAATGACTCTCTGCATGTTTCTGTAGAGAGTAGGGTGTGGAAGAGAGTAGTGGGCACCTGCCTCAGTCTCAACAGAGGAGACCTACCTAGAGATGTCAGCATGGAGTCTTAAGTTGAAGGAGCTCAATACCATCTCATTAAAACTGTCCAGGGGCCAGAGAAAGAGTATAGCGAACCTAGGTTTGATCCCTGGCATCCCATATGATCCTCAGTGCACTGCCAGAGTAAGTTCTGAGCTCAGTGCCAGAAGTAACCCCTGACTATTGCCAGTGTGGCCCCCAAACAAACAAACAAACAAAACTTCCAAACTAGTCCAGAATGATGTCTCCGCCTTTACAAGCCAGTATGTGTGTGTATGTGTGTGCCCGTGCGTGCGCACACACACGCACATGAGTCAGTCTGTATACAGCATTCATTCCAGTATCAGACGTTATAGATGCTGGATGGACTCCCCCCCTCTTCCTTGTGAGCATCATTTTCAGTCCATGATGGCACATCTGATACTTAACTCTTAAGACCAGGAAGTCCCGATGCCTGGGAGTTACAAGAGTTGAACATGTAGTGTTAACAAAGAGTCTTCACCTTGGGAACTGAGAGGTTTCAATACCCCTTTCCCCTATGACCCAAGTGCAACATCCCACTATTAGTATAATCTTCCTGGTTGGTTCTTCAGCTGGGAGAGGTCTTTGAAGGGTTCCCTGCACTAGACAGTGAGGACTTCTGAAGGAGCAACTGACTTGATGCATGACCAACCTAACAGGGAGAAAGCACAGCCTGTCCACCAGTCAACCCGATCACACTCCACGTATCTCTCTTGCTCAACAGGAAGCCCAAGAGCTATCTGTCACCCTGCCATGTCTCCCGTAGATAGCAGGTTGCATGTGTCCCCTGTGAATGTCACATGCTTCTGGAGTGCAGAAGATGCCAGGCACAGCCTTTATGAAGTGTTTCAAGTCCCCTTCCCTATTTTGTCATCACTTTTCATCCTTTTTGTGGCCACATCCCGTGGTGTTCAGGACTTATTTCTGACTCTACACTCAAGGATCACTCCTTGTGGACTCAGAGGACCTACTGGGTGCCAGCGATGGAACCCAGTATGACTGTGTGCAAGGCAAGTGCCCTTCCTGCTGTACTATCACTTCAGCCCCTGAGCAAGAGCCCAAACTCTTGCTTCTAATTATTTCAGCAACTACTGATTCCATACCTACTTGGGCAGAGCAACCACAGTGAGAAAACTTCTTTGATTTGTGTCTGTTTCCTCCCTTAAAGTAAAATATCAATCAGAGTTTTTCTGGAATCTTCATTCCTGCATGTTAACAGCTTAACAGAGTCCTGGAACATACAGGTCAGGGGAGATGCCAAGAGTCCTGCAGACTTATTTATAGTAACTGCAAGTCCCTGAGGAAGCACAAGGATTCCTAACACCTCTGGAGGTATTTATTTGTGTGTTTACTTAGTGAAAGTCTTTTGCCCCCCTCCCCCGTCCTTCCAGAGGAAGGAGAGAACCAGAAAATCCAGGGATTTTGTTGAGATTTTTCTCTCCAAAGCTTCACCCTTTGTCTCCATGTCTTGGATAGAGGCACTCTATCAGCTCCAATTTGTTAAATAAATGCACCTACAATTACATAAAAGTCCTTTAAATGTAGGCAAAAATAGTGACCCAAGGTGAAAACTTTTTTGCCCTGAGCCATTCTTCAATGTTTCTTCATCCTATTTCTGTCCCAGCTGCACTGGTAGGAAGAAGCAGCTTGGGGGGCCCTCTCAGGATAATTGATTACTTTTATGGGGTCTCTAGCACCTTGGTGCAGTATCTAGGTCAGCGATTTTCCAAAGTTTGTTTCATAATATCTCAGTGTCTCTGTGGGACCACCTCATCTTAAAATAGTCTCCAAATAAAATTCACTTTCATTCCAATTAATTTTTTAAAAGTAAATATGGTCCATGAAAGGAAAGCACTTTAAAATCAGGTAGGTGAGTCCAAACTATAGTAATTCCATGGAGGTGGGCCATCTGAGTCTATGTTCATCCCAAAGTCATTTCTTTGTTTGTCTTTTAACTAAATTTGTTAAACGGCATCTTCATGTTAGACGTTAGACAGGTAGCTAAATGCTAATGATGTAGTCATGCAGTAGACCTTTCATTAAAGGAGATTATGTAAAGCAGAGAAACAGGAGTCTGATATAAAAATCTAAAGATTAAGGCCAGAGAGATAGTATAAGAAGCAAACCATTTTCCTTGTATGTGGCCAACTTGGTTTAGTCCCCAGTAGGAGATATTCCTGAGCAGAGCCAGGAGTAAGCCCTGAGGGCCACTGGTGTGGTCCCTAAAACAAAAAACAAAGTAAAATACATAAAATGCAAAGATTCGAATCCAGCATTTGATGACTGCCAACCTAATTTAGAGTGTGTATCTTTCTCATTGATAACACTACCCATGGAATCTATGACCTCCTGGTCTATCCTGAGTCTCACAGACTATTCCCATCTCTTGGGTTCACATCTGCTTCAAATCCCAGAACTAAGGTGACTCTTCAGTTGACTTCCTAGGATCCAACACTTTGCCTATTTGGCAGTCAGACAAGGATGGGCAAAACTGAATTTCTTGATTCCCACATCAATTTATTCCCCTAGATGTGTGATTTATTCCCTCCCCCCCCACACACAAACATACACCAGAAAAAAAATTGCTGCTTTAAGGGATTATAGTGAGCGTGGTCCTCGGTCAGAGTTGTGAATCTACAGGTCCAAATCCCAGCCCTGATGCTGGTGCACACTGGACAATGGGAATTAATTTCTCCTCCCACAAAAGAATAGTAGGTCTAGAGACTGGGAGATGGCTCAGAAGCCAGAGCACTTGCTATTAATGTGTAAGGCCCTGAGTTCAATCCCTGGCACCATTTGAATCTCTGAACACCACTAAGTATAACTCTGTACCCCAGGAGCTCTCCAAGAGAGATACAGTCCCTGTATCAAGTATAAAATCACCCAGCCTAGTAACTCTAGACATGCTCCCTCAAATCCCTGGACATGGTCTAGCCAGTCTTCCCTACATCACAAAAATAATAAAAATAAGAGTAGTTCTAAAACCTATGCCAAAGATAATTAACTTATTCAACGAATATTCTTTCCTCTGTATATTAGTGCAAGCGATGATTATAATATTCTGACTGTCACTCTAGTCACTAAAAATATCTAAACAGTGGCATTTCTCTAAATATATTTTAACATTTTCCACAATTACTACACCATATCTGATGGGGTTCAGACAGTAGGCAACAAATCATAGAGAGAAATGTCTAAATATATGCCTCTTGGAGAGCCTGGTAAGCTACAGAGAGTATCCCACCCGCATGGAGAGAGCCTAGCAAGCTCCCCGTGGCACATTTGATATGCCAAATACAGTAACAACAACAGGTCACATTCCCCTGACCCTGAAAGAGCCTCCAATGTTTGGGAAAAGAAGAATAAGAAGCTGCTAAAATCTCAGGGCTGGAAGGAATAGAGACATTACTGTGCCCACTAGAGTAATTTGACGATCAACAGGATGACAGTGATACGGTGATACAGTGATATTTTAACATAATCAAGCATTTTAAAAGATCATACCATTATAATAATTAAAAAGTCCTTGCTCTCATGAGGGCTGGATCGATAGCACAGCGGGTAGGGCGTTTGTCTTGAACGCGGCTGACCTGGCTGACCCGAGTTCAATTCCTCTGCCTTCGATTCCTCCACCCCTCTTAGAGAACCCAGCAAGCTACCGAGAGTATCTCTCCCACACGGCAAAGCCTGGCAAGCTACCCATGATGTATTCGATATGCCAAACACAGCAACAAGTCTCACAATGTTACTGGGCCTGCTCGAGCAAAATCGTTGAACAATGGGAGGACAGTGACAGTGATAGTGCTCTCATGAATGGTGCAGGAGAATGGTGTGGTTCTCTTGGCTCTGAATGTCTGGTAGGTGATATTATCAGTCAGGCACAGACACAGAACTAATAGATGAGGGTGAAGACACACAATGAGTTCACTGGTACTCTTGTTGTTTTATATACATATATATGCAATCTCATTTACATAGGCATAATATGGATGCACAGGCATGCACAGGTAATATCTGTTTCAAAATATTGAAAGAAAGTCCAATAGAAATAGTAAATATATAAACACACCTGTTTCTATCTAGCTCAAACAAATATGGTTGGAGTTGCAAGTAGATTTAACATTATAGGGAGCCAGCCTGGTTTCTAAATTTCCCTTTTGCCCACTTACTCTGCTGTTTCCACTCCAATCCTTGGGACTTCCCAAGATGAGCGAGGCCCTCAATGTGTCTGCTCCAATTGCAAAACACCCACGGGGCTGTGTTCTGGGGTGATAACATGCCAAGCACCTGGCCGGGCCCTTCTCTTCCATGTGAGGTGCAGGGCTTGTTAAACTGAGCCAAGACCTTTTTCTGGGACGTTCTCCCTGCTTGAGAACACTGCTTATTACTTCCAGTTGTTGCACCATATGGCAACTAGCAAATACTTAGGATTTAGGTTTAAAAAGAGGTAGGAGGTGCTGTTAAGGATACACATACCCCCAACTGAACTCAACTGGAATTCTGCCTGGGGACGTTGGAAATGGAAACAGCTAATATGAAAGTTATACTTCTCCATCCATGTCCCACCATTGATTCTTTTGAGTTCTGCCTTAGAGACACTCCAAGGATATCAAGGTTAGAATTATGCTCTCCTGGCACACACATCTCAGCCCACTTTTCTTCTCACATTGCTGCACATTATATGTGGTGTTCTGATCTTCCAAAGATAAAAAGAAATAAAGCAGGCTTCCAACAAGAGGTCAGAGGACACAGACTATTTTTGTTCTGACAATGGAAGACAAGGGCAATCAATGGGCTTGAAATTTAAAATCACATTCAGATCATTCCACCTGAAATTATTTTATGTGTGTGAAATTGCACAAAATAATTATGTCATGGAATGGTTTTCATTAAAATATGTTTTCTGTTTTAAACTATGGGTCATGGTTTCCGAGTTATAGTACAATGGGTAGGATGCTTGACTTGCATATGCCCAAGCCAGTTTCAATTCCCGGTATTCCTTATGGTCCCACAAGCACTGCCATGAGTTATTCCTGAGTACAGAGCCAGGAGTAATCTCTGAGCATTACCAGGTGTGGCCAAAACCCCCTATCCCAAAAAGAGTTCATTAAAAAAATTAAATAAAACTTTAGGACTGTAGGGCCAGAGAGGGGGAGCGAGGAAGAGAGAGAGAGAGAGAGAGAGAGAGAGAGAGAGAGAGAGAGAGAGAGTACAAAGGGTATGTTAATCCCCTCATACTTGGCCAACCCTGGTTTAATCCCTGGCACCAAATAGGGCCCCTTGAGTACTTCCAGGAATGACCCCTGAGTCAGAAACAGAAGTAAGCCCCAAGCACAACTGGGTGTGGCCCAAAACAAAAACCTAAACTGAGGGGCTAGAGCAATAGCACAGCAGGTAGGGCGTTTGCCTTGAACGTGGCCAACCCAGATTTGATTCCCAGCATCCCATATGGTTCCCTAAGCACCGCCAGGGGTAATTCCTGAGTGCAGAGCCAGGAGTAACTCCTGTACATCGCTGTGTGTAACCCAAAAGGAAAAAAAACTAAACTGAATTGACCCCGATTTGGATATAGTTCAGTAGTAGAGCACTTACTAGACTTGCATACTTGAAGCCCTGGGTTCAAGTCTTGGCACTACAAAAGAATGAACTAAATAAATTAACCTCCCCATCTTCTTTATCAGTTTGGATGGATATGAGTATTCATCCTAGAATCAAAAAGAAAATTCAATGTTCTGCATTTAAAGATACAATATGATGGCACTGACACAGCATGCTGGTCTAACATTCCACTATGTGCCCATGAAACAAAGACTCGTAGTCCTGAGGTCACATCCTAATGACTTTATACCAAGGTACCTGCTGCGGTCACATCCAAAGCACATCTGACAATATCCCCTTATGTCACAAAAATACCACTATGACACAAAAACAAGTAGGAGGGGCAGTGGAGGGGATTTTGGAGAGAGAATACTGCAGGGAGGGTACTTGCCTTGCATGCAGCCAACCTGGGTTCCATCCTGGTATCCCATATGCTTCCCCAAGCACTGCCAGGAGAGATAACTTGTGCACAGACCCAGGAGTAAGCCCTGAATACTGCCTTGTGTGCCCCCTCCCAAAAAAAGAAACACAAAAAAGCAAAAAATGTGTGTACAGCATTTGTGTCTCTTGGCAAACTCAGTTCATATTCCAGGAGACAAGAGAGTGAAGATGAGTCTTGGAGGCAGGTCGTGGTACATATCATGACATTTCCTACTACCTTAATGTGTGCTACATGATCTTTAGGACTTCCCACATGTAAGTGAAAACTGGAAACCAAAGCCTCTTTGGCCTGTTCTATCTGCTGATAATTTTCTTTTTCTTTTCTTTTCCTTTTTGGGTCACACCTGGCACAGGGGTTACTCCTGGTTCTGCACTCAGGAATTACCCCTGGCAGTGCTCAGGGGACCATATGGGATTCTGGGACTCGAACCTGGGTCGGCCGTGTGTAAGGCAAACACACTACCCACTGTGTTATTGCTCCAACCCCTATTTCTCCTTTTCATATTGTTATAACTAGTGATTTTCTCTCAAAATTTTATTGAATGAAAGATCATAAATTTCAAAGTTATTCACGACTCAGTTTTTGAAATACAATGTTCTATCACCAATCCCATCACTAAGTGTCAACTTCTTTCCACTAGTGTTTGCAGATTTACTTTCCTACCTAACACTCCCGACTCTAGCCCCAGCCTGCCATCTAGACAGGCACATTTTACATTTGGTTATTAAAGTTTGGGTCTCATGCTTTCAGTGTTGTTGACTCTGTGGTTAGGATATTTAGCTCTATCGTTCCTTAACACCACCAATGTACCTGGGTCCCCTTGACCCCTAGCCCTTCATATATCTTTTCTCCCCTTCTTTTCTTCACACTATTTCTTTCCTTTTCCTCCCTACATTCTGGGGCCAAGGATATTGAGAACATTTCCCCCTTTATTTGAACACCCTGGTTTTCCAAGTGGTTCATAATGATTGGTTACACACCTTCAGTATTCCAACACCAATTCCACCACCACACTCACCTTCCCTCCACCATTGTCCCCATTTTCCCAACCATCCCTCAAGCCTTCTCCTGTTGTGAGTCCACAGTAATTCATTGTATATTCATTTTATATTGGCACTTAAGTGAAGTGTCCAATGGAATGACCAAAAAATATTTTGGTTAGAGAAAATTGTTGTATCTCACCATGGGGACTGTAAGTTCAATTGAGGGTTTACTAAGCTGTTGTTGCTTGGTAAGCCTTATGTGTTAATGTTTTTATTAGTCGAACTTAGTTGGCTTCTACATTACATTCCCATCCAATCTGGTGTGGTCCTATCAAGTATTGTAGAGTTTGGAGATGTTGCTCCAGAAAATCTGAAATGTTTAACTGGGCAGTGAACTTACAAGGTGGTGGTGGTGGAACATAAGTTTCTGAAAGTATGGAGAGGTGGGCCTGGAGTTTCCAGCCAAAAAACACCTAGTGTCTCTGAAATGTTCAGCAGGTTAGTGATGTAGGTTGAGGCAGAAGTGGCAGGTCTCTGTGTTCATTCTCAATCCCCCAGTTCTTTGATATTTTCAAGAATAAGAATATTGAATAATAAAGATACTCAGACTCAGAATTGGAAAGTAGAAAAATTTATTGAAAAGCAGAAGAGAAAAAAAAGCTGCTTCCCAAGTGGAAAAACCAGGTCTTTGGGTTCCAGAGAATACAGGAAATCTACAGGGTGGTTGGGCAGATTTGTCTCTCTGGTTATGCGCTTGGGGCATTGTTAATTATCTTTGCCTCATGACTTCTGGTTCTATGACAGAAGAATAGGGTCCTGGGGAACTCAGAATTGTTAAACAGAGGGCCTTGGGGATGAGATTTGGTCAGTGGATGGGAAAAGGAACTGCTGGCGAGGGAGAACTGTGGGTTCTACTCTTGTTGGCAAGGGGAAACTGAGGCTTCCTCTTACATTAGCATCTCCATGGAGCTCAGTAGTGAGTCAGTGGAGTCTGGTCGAGGCCTGGCAGCTGTTGTTGGGCTGTGAGGTGGCTGCTGGGGTTCTGGTAGGGTGGAAATTTGGTATGCTCCCCTCCGAAGATCAACCCAAAGGTATTTATTTATTTATTTGGCTTTTTGGGTCACACCTGGCGATGCACAGGGGTTACTCCTGGCTCAGCACTCAGGAATTACCCCTGGCAGTGCTCAGGGGACCATATGGGATGCTGGGACTCGAACTCGGGTTGGCCACATGCAAGGCAAACACCCTACCTGCTGTGCTATTGCTTCAACCCCCAACCCAGAGGTTTTAGCTGGGACCAGTGTATCTGAGAAATTTTTGCCGCTAGTTGATTGATTTATTTCGAGATTTAATTATGAGTCTGTGACAGGGCCACTAGATGAGCTTATACATGGTGGAGGCTGTGGGACATCTTTAACTAGGACTTGTTATGAATGTTTTTATTTTGTTACATTAGTACCCTTTTTGGGCTTCCACTCTATCTTTCAGTTGGAAAACTGAGAGGTAAAACCATTCACTCAAAAGGAGAGTTTGGGATAGAGTGGAAAGATCAGGGTGGGGGGAGAGAGAGAGAGAAAGAGAGAGAGAGAGAGAGAAGGAGGGAGAGAGGGAGGGAGGGAGG
>JAOXYA010092236.1:0-11062 GCA_028565675.1 Sorex palustris
CGAGAGGGGCGGAGGAATCGAACTCGGGTCGGCCATGTTGGCCGCTTGTAAGGCAAACGCCCTACCACTGTGCTATAATGTCCAATATACATACCTAAAAGGGTGTAGTGGGTATACTTCTTTCTTTTCCTCATCATTGTTTTTAATCGAGATTTCCCTGAGGTTCTGCTCTCAGCTCCTTCCTGTAGCTCTAAACTCTATGCACCTTGACTGGAGAGGAGAGAGTGCAGAGCCTGGAGCCTATGGGGAGCAGGTGGAGCACTACAGATTCTGAGAGACATCAGCTGTACCTCCTTAGTGCCTGGCACAGAACTGTGCCTTCAGGAATATTTGATGATGGAGCCAACAGTTGCTCCATTTACCAGCTGAAAAAGATGCTTTAGTATAATATATTGTTAGGGGAAGCTGGGCAAAGGTAGATGAAAACCCTGTACTATCTTTGCAGGTCTTCTTTAAGGATAATGTTTTTTTTCTTTTTCTTTTTTTTTTCTTTTCTGTTACAGACAACATTTTTCAGAGTAAATTGTTTTTTAAATTGGGGGAGGAAAGGGAGTTGTTAGGTTTCAGTCAAAAAGATGAAAAGATTTGCAGTGCAGTTAACTGTACTGAAATTGTAAGGGTAAAATGGGGTGTTTTTTTACCACAATTTTAAAAAACGAAAAATAGACCCTCCCAAAATTATGTAAAGATAAACACACCCCAGGGACTAGAGTGATAGAACAGCAGGTAGAAAGCTTGCCTTGCATGTGGCCGACCTGGATTCAATCCCCAACATCCCATATGGTCCTCTGAGCTCCACCAGGAGTGATTCCTGAGTGCAGAGCCAGAAGTAAACCCTGAGCACCATCAAAAACCAAAGCAAACAAAAATTAACAAATGAACGCACCCCCACAGCAAATATCGAGGTTTGACTCTAACCCTGACACCATATAGGTGGGCTTTGGCTAAATTATTCCTTTCATGAATCATTATTATTTATTAAATGAAAAGTCATTTCCTCATTAGGTTGGTGTGAGCATTAAACAAGATAAAAGAACCTTAGTAGAGGATCTGGCATCATGTATAGCAAGTGCTCCAAAATGTAACTGCTGTGATGTTGATGATTGATACTCTGTTGGTTGAGTAAGTCCTCTCTTTTCCCTATTGATGTTGTTTTCAGATGTTTGGTGTCTTTTCTCTCTGTCCCTGTGATGAGCAGCATTGTGATGGATTTGGCCTTGAAGAGCTTGAATCACATTTACTTAGGTCCAGGTTCTGGGGTCATGATACCTATATGTTTCCATTGCTAGCTGGCTGCCAAATAGTCTGCATTTTGCTCTGCCCCACAGCAGTGCAGGGAATAGGCATTTAATAGACAGAGAGGGAAGAAAGGAGTGGAGGAGGGCCTAGTTCACCTGCAAGAGGGGTGCCCTTTTTCACTAAGGCTTTAACATCAGGGGATGCCTTCTGCTTGCTTGCCAGGTTCCCAGAAGATGATCCCAAGCACTGCCATTCAATCTTGTGCAAATAGCTGGGTGGAGTTGCTCCCCATTGCAGCTCTGGGAAGGTGGGGCTTGGCTGACTGGCTCCAGGGTAGACAGCTGCCCAGAGGCACTGAGCTTTCTTTCTGTGGTGGGATCAGGAGCCGAGAGGGAGGGGTTTGGCTTGTGTCCTCTCTTCCTTTAGGGTTTGGATTCTGTATGCTGTATGTAGAATGACACAGTAGGCTCGTCAGCACAGGAGATGTTGAGAACCCTGTGAAGGAGGGTTTGGATGGCTTATGGGAATCCTCACTCACATGCAATCCCAAATGGCACCTCAGTGTGTTGAAGAAATTACTTTTTCACCGCCCCCCCTTTTTTTTTTTTTGGCAGTGCTAGGGATTGACCCCAGGGCCTCACACATACAAAGGCAAGGGCTCTATCACTGAGCTACCTCCTGGCCCCTAAAGAGGGTTTGTAAACTAAGAAGAATAGAGTTTCAATAGCAAAAAGTTTTCTTTTAAATTCAGGGGAACAAGAAACTGATTTAATGAGCACTGAATTTTGTGTTGGATCAGAGGAATTGTCTCGGTCATCTGCCAGTTTCATTACCCAATTTATTTCTGATTTCCTTAAGTTTTGGGGCTACACAGGTATTCAGAGATTTCTTCTGGTAGGGTCTTTGGGGAACTGCATAGTTTTGGGTATTGGGCCCAGGGTCCCACAATTTGCAGAGCATGTGGTCCAGCCCTTTGCTCTATCTCCCCAGTGCTGCTTCTGATTCTGACTTGTAGTTTGAATTTAGGTTGTAGTAAAAATGTGATTCATGAAGACTTAACCAAGTAATTGCAGATAGTTTCCTAGTAACTTCATTTTCAATTTCAGGATACTATCCAATAGAATGGACTCAGAAGTCTGAAAGATCACGGGGACCCTTTATTACAAAGTTGAATCACACTGTCCAGCGACACTCATTCTCTATGACAGACACGGTGAGAATGTGTGCCTGTGCAATCGGCTGTGAAGTCACTTGTCACTGTTGCTATTTCCCTGTGATGAGAACCTGAGCCCAGCAGGTATGTTTGAGACGTATGTGCCTGCTTTATAGCTAGGTGTGCTGTAAGCTTGCCAGAACAGTACACATGTTTGAGTAATTTTAAGGGAGCAGACAATTACATACCGGACTTTAGAAAATCACGTTCCAGCTTCCTTCAGGGTCAGTTCTGCATTTACGAGATACTTAAATATGTTCATAGAATTGCTGAGAGCAGCTTTATCTCAAGGTTCATGAAAGGTAGCCTGAGTATGTGGTTCCAGTAGGTTAAAGTTTGCTATAAAATCTGAGTTGGGCGGGGGTTAGACTTTCAAAAATTGTTAAACTCATCTCTATATCTTTAAAATGCAATCTGAATTTTTCTTCCCAGAATTGTATCGTACTCTGACTTTTTGTTCCCATTGCTTGAATATCCTTGCCTTTCATTTCATAAAGAAAGATGGGGTGTTGGGGATCGAACCTGGCTCGCTGCATGCAAAGCAAGCACTTACCTATTGCACTGTCACTCCAGGCCACAGTTGCAGCTTTTGACTATGTACCTAACGTAGAAAGTAAGCACTCATGTAATAGCAGTGGAAGTCACTGGATTGCATGGTGTGGAAGACTGGATCCCCACAAGCAGTTGGTGTCAATTAATTGCTCTCTCCTGTATTTATGAGTTAGAAATCCTGGTAAGTAGGCAGGACTCCTTGGAGCTGCGTTGGAAATTTTAAAGCCGTTCTCTGGCTCTGGAGAACCTCATGCCATGATGTTTGTCTGCTGTCCTGGCTTAAGTCAGTTACTGTGGGGCAAAACAGCAGCTCCTTCAAACGGTCTGTGAAGGAAATGTCAGCACTTCAGTGCAGTTCGTGCTGCTTCCTATTGATGGAAAATATTGACTGTTTCTGCTACTTCCGAAAGAGGAGTGGCGTTCCAGTAGGATTACTGCCCAGTTTTTTTGGACTTAGCACATCATTTCAATACATATACCCTGAGTTTTGTAGGAGTGCATCTACTGTTTGAATGAATACTAATTACATGGCATACATTACACCACAAGCTGCTCGTAGACATATTGTTATCTAGTATATGACATAGGCTGTTAAAACTTTTGGCTCAGAGCTTGACTGACCGGGAGCTGGTCCCTGGGTTGGTGCGCTTATGTTTGTGTGGTGGGAATAACCTGCCAGTGTGTGTCTGTGTCCATCATCCTCACGGCAGCAGATGCAGCTCTTCCGTGATAAGTGCAGCTGCTGGACGGTCCCATCTGCCCTCTGGCTCCCTCACTGCACCGCAGTACATGTTGAAATACAGAGTACATTTTTTAAAGCTCTCCTTTGTTTATAGTTTGGACATCATCTTGAAATCTCACATGTAAATTGTTTATATTGCTTTTGATTATCATTTCTGGGTAGTAAAGGGAGCTTTTATACATGTATGGTTAGGACCAGGGAGCTAACTCAGGGGTCAAGGGTGCATGGTTTGAATATTCAAACTCGATCATAAGGCCCCCATGACCTCTGGGGCCCTATTCATCTCTGAGCAATACTGGGCCCCAGTGTGAACTGTCAGGCCAGCTTGGCCAAATATTCCAATCCCCTTGAGCTCTGATCGGGAGGTCTCCTCACTCAAGTGTATATCTGTGTGCTTAAAAAGAGTGAGTAGGGTGTTTGGAATCATTGATCTGGAACAATGATGTTGCACCATTTATTTAGTTTATTTAGTTTATTTATTTAGTTTTTGGGGCCACACCCGGCAGTACTCAGGGGTTTTTCTGCCTCTGCACTTAGAAAGCACTCCGGGCTGCCTTAGGGATCAAACCCAGGTTGACTGTCTGCTAGGCAAGTACTCTACCCACTGTACTATTGTTCAGGCCCCTGTTATATCATTTAGACCTGGTGTAGGGCAGAGAAGTCTGTCAGGAATTAAAACTTTATTTGATTTTAAGTGAGGATGTGATGTGGCCTTGTTTCAGAACTCACTCAAATGAAGAGTTACTTTAGCTGATGGTTTTGAAGTTTGAGCCAGCAAGCTCCAGTGGGAGTGCCCGCATGTGGTTTCAGAGAATACTAGAAAGTTTTTTAAAAAAATTTTTTTTTATATGTTAAAGTGATCTGTTGCTGTTTCAAGTGAATTTTGTATTTTCATGCTTCTGGGGACTAATTCAGTAGCAATGTGTGATATTCATTGAGAATAATGAAGGGGTCACAACAAGATTGAAACAGAACTCTTCCTCTGAAGGTCTTAGGAACTGTGAGCAGTAATCCTGGAACCATCATAAAATGTTTAATAAAGTGCTAATGATGTTACATGTGAGTCATCGTGGACTAGGGTTGTTGGAGTGGGTGGTGGAGGTGGCAGCTAGCCTGGGGTGCACCTCGAAGGAAAGAGTAGACTATTATAATGTTGTAATTGTTTCCTACCCTGAATGTGTTATCCAAGGAGTCATGTTAGCTTACATTCTGGATTTTCATTTACAGTGGTTCATTGTTTTCTTTGAGTACGTAAAGTAGAAATTTCTCTGTACTTAGGTGTGACAGTAGGAAACTCCACCGACAGGACAAAGATTGAAACTCAGGTTTGGTGCCAAAATCTTTCTGTGTTTTTCTACTGGAAATCTGATTGGGATTAGCTTGTCCACTCATCATTTTCTATTCAAATTGTAAAGCAGATCTTCTTTGGTCCAAGATTTTGAGATAGATAATATATTTTTGATACCTCATCTGTGAGGATATTTAAATGAGGTCTGGTTAGAGAGTTCCAACCCAATTAGTAATTTAGCAGCTTAAAGAATTTTGACAGTATGGTTAACCAAAAGCCTAAATCATAGTGAGTATTTGAAGTGGTGAAGGAAAGGAGGTTTTTTTTTTTTAAAAAAAATTATTATTGTGACTAGTCAACTTTAGAAATATGTCTGTAAACGGAGAAGCATAGGTGAATGGTGCTTCTACTGATGTTACACGGGTATTGGAAATTCCCCTGTTGGGATTTCTGGTAAACTTGGCTGAATAAACTGAGAAGGGGATTCCAGCCTTGTATCATTAAAGGTAAGAATACAAAGTGAATTTTGCTGTGTGCAGTGATAGTGAAGTTGTTGTAGCTGCCAATGAAAGAAACATCTGGTCAGTGAAGAAAAGCTTGCTTTGAAACAGGGATGATCTGGCTAACTGGTCTCAAGTAACTATGTAGAAAGAATGGTAGTGTTTAGTTCTTCTTAATAGGAATGGAATAAGGAACCCCTTTGGTTACTTTGAAAATGCTGGCAATTGGAAGGAAGCCCTGCTTTCTAAGAGGACCGACTAATGTCCAATATCTACAAGGAGAGAGAATCTGGAGGTCCCCACTGCTCTATGTTGCCTGTCCAGTCTGGGGTTCGAGGCCTCACTTAATTTTGCTTTGCTGTTATGCTCTCGCATCCAGTTTCTATTTGGAAGGCAGGTTTCAACAATTGCCTTTGATGAAGGGGGCACATTCGAGGTCCAGCCCAAAAGGGCAGACTTTCTCAGTTCCTGTCCTGGCTCAATCCCTGCCACTCCTGGGATTTCTGTTCTGCTCTCCCCTACCCCTGCCTCTGCCCTCTAGTCTTCTACTCACTTGGTGAGGAACAAAAAGAAAGGTGATGAGGTGAGCTGGATTGAGGTTAGCCGTGGAACTGTCACTAGCCTGCTTCCCATTTCCTGTCCATCATTTCTTTGCTCTCTTTGGAAATAGATGTGATCCAATTTTTGGTGCTACTCTGGGAGAGGATTAGGTGAGAGGGGATGGCTTTTTATTGTACTGTCTTTAGTTAACTTTGAAAAATAAATTTGGGGGTTATTTTTTGGGGGGTGCATGCCCAGCTGTGCTCTGGCTTACTTCTGGTTCTGTTCTCAGGGATTACTCTTGGCGTTGCTCAGAGAACAGTATGTGGTACTGGGAATCGAACCAGGGTGGGGCTGTGCTCTCGGCAAGTATCTTACCTGTTTATATGATCTCTTCAGCCCCTGATTAATTTTTTTTTTTTTTTGGTATAGGGTCCACCCGCAATGGTGCTTGAAGCTATCAAGAATGTGCTGGAGTCGGGGGAGGGAAGAGGGCATCAAATTTGGGGTCACATACAAGATGTGTCAACCGTTGACATGCCACTTGAGTCATCTCCTAACTTCTAGTTGACACTTCTTAGATGAATGTGATCATTCTAGTGATCCACTGTGTAGGGAGATGGGGTGGGGGGAGGGGCGAAGGGGGAAATAAAAGTTCCCAACAGATTCCATTTCACTGTTTTCTCTTGTTCCCCTGTGCTGGGGGTGTAACCTCAGACCTTATTGTGAGGAATGTGCTGTACCACCGAGTCCCATCTCTGGTCCCACTTCTTAATTTTATTTATTTATTTTTTAAATCCTCTATCATAAAACAATTAAGAAAATTTTGGCTTGGCTGACATGGGTACCAGATTCTGTTCCTTACTAGCTGGATATGCTTGGGCAGGTTCCTAGATTCCTGGAACCCCTTTGATTCTTCACCTGTATTAAGGTCCAGTAACGTTGACCCCACGTTGCTGGGAATCAGCTAATAGATGTGAAAGCACTTTGTAAACTTCAAAGTGCTCTGTAAGCTTGAAGGAAAATTGGTGTTTTGGTTCAAGGTAGCAGAATTCTGTGTAGTAGTGTGAGGGGAACAGATAGGACTCCTGTATTCCAAAGCCCAGAGTCTTTGCTTAGGTTTTTACCCTGGCACAGTTGTCCTGGGCAGGTTTTGCAGTAGGGGGAAGGGGTGGGGCTGGGCCATGCCTTCCAGTGTTTGGGGCTTACTCCGCTCTGTGCTCGAATCATTCTTGGTGGTACTTGGGGGCCATGTGGCCCTGGGGATCGAAGCAGGTCCTCTCAAATGCAGCATGCACTCAGCCCTGTGAGCTCTCCATCCCACTGAACCCTTGGGCAGGGCTTTGGAGTGTGGCCAAGACACAGGCTGCTCTTATTAAAGGGCTCTCTGTAACTCGGGTTCCTGGCACTGGGAGATGAAATGCTAAAGGAACTTCTCATTATATTCAAATATGTGAGTCATGCACATTTGTTAGAGTTACTTTAAAAAATGGGATCATGATAGAAATGGGCATGGGTTCAGCTGATATTATTTTCCCTTGGCTTTAGCAGGTTGTAGGTTAAAAGTCACTGCATTTAACTGTCTTGAAATGGAGCATTTATAAAAAGCTTTTAGAAAACTTTTAGCTTCACAGAAGCACCTGAAACTGAAAGTATGTCTTAGTATTCCCACCAACATGGTGTTAGAGGTGAGGGTTGTTTTGTCAGCCCCCTCTCCGCTCCTTTCCCTCCCAATGTCTAACTCAGTGAATCAGAAAACAGGAGCATATGGTTCTAGCAACTTGTTGGTTTTCAAGGCCTTCTGGTCATTTATTCTACCTGCTTATTACTGGGGGGCAGGGGGAGGGTGTGAGATCTGGAGCTGTTTGGTCTAGAGACACCATTATGACTCCAGAGTCGCTGGACACTGCCCACATGGAGAACAACTTGACCAAAGTGTGGTCCCCACATTGCGGGGGAGGCCTCTCCAGCAGCACCTCTTCACTTTGTTCATGAGTACAGTTTGCTTAGTTTAGCCTCTTTTCTCTGGTTCAGTCCTTTTCAGACTTGGAAATAAATCTTCAGATTATCCTTGTCCTTAATACCATCTCTCTCTATGCTTAAAATTTTTTTGTCTTATTTCATTTAACCAGGCCCTGATCATGGCAACTTTCACAACCTTTCTATACAGGGCTGCTTTATCATGAATCATTGTAGACATTCTTTTTAGAAAGTTTTTCTTCTGATGTTATTTCTCAGCAAATGTTTGATTTCTTACTCAGTTCCAGCTGGTGTTGGAGCATACAAGGGCTTTTCTCGGAACTGGTCTTTCTGCTCCGAGAACCCAGGGGACTGATCAGCCCCACCTCATTTGAGGGAGCACCATGGATGTGACTTTCTCTTTTTCAGTTGGTTTTGGGGGCCACTCCCAAGATAGTAGGTATGGAGGCTCCAGAAACATAACCTGGTGGTACTGGGGATCTGTCCAGTGCTGGGGATTGAGCACTGGGCTGTGGACATGGAAACATATGCTCTCCCACTTGTGCCACTTTCCCGTTGTTGTGTTTACCCACTGTACCCAGCAGTGCTGGAACTGGCAGGGGTGTGGAGTGGGGTGTGAGGTGGGGCCTCTCGGTAGTACTCTGGGGACCGTGCCTGGGTAAACCCCAGATCTTCAGCCCTTAATTTATTTTTCCCATCCTTTGAGTTATTCCCTGCAACCTCTTGTATAACTCTTTTTAGCTGTGGTGCTAACACTTAAAAGACTGTGTTATACTCAGAAACTACCTGTGATACTGAGGGTTGCAGGCAGTGGAGCTGCTGGGACTTACTTGGTGTATGTGAGGCACTGCGGATTTAAACTCAGCACCAGATAGATCCTTACAGGGAAGACATGTGAAGCCACAGTGCTGTTCTCTGGACCACCAGCAAGTTGTATCTTAAAATAATTTTACTCAAACTCTTACTTAAAACACATGCGTATGTTTGGGGAATTTTCAAGAGGCATGGAATGGGACACAGGTTTAGTCTGTTTTTAGACTCTACCCACTGATGCTGGCGGACCGTGTGGTGCCAGGGATTTAACATGGGACTTTTATGTGCAAAGCCTGTGCTCCAGCCTGTGAAACTCTCCTGGCCCTCAGTCTGCTGTTGAACCCGTAATCTGTTTCATTGGCCTTTCCCAGAATCCCTTAAGGTGTTGGGGTGTTTATTCTCATTTCACAGCGAAGAAAGGCAGGTACAGGAATTGGCCCAAGGACACATAGCTAGTATGTAGGATTTAAACAGGTTAAATTTAATAATTTTACGCTCTTTTTTTAGTGAGTAGTGTTGCTCCTCATCTTGTATACAGAAAACATTTCTTTTCATCCACATCGCAACTTGGCAATGTTTTCATTATAGTTATGTCATCAATATATTACTGAAAGGACCAGAGTGATAGTACAGTGGGCAGCTGACCTGGGTTGGATGCTTGACACCCCAGTGGGTCCCCCGAGCCTGCCAAGAGATCACACTGAGCACAGAGCACACAGTCAGGAGTAAGCCTTGAACACCAGCAGGTTTGGCCCCCGAACAAAAAATGCTCTGGGTTTACGTAAGCCTTTTATCCAAACTAAGTGTATCCTCTCACAT
The DNA here is from genome assembly GCA_028565675.1 of Sorex palustris. Taxonomy (NCBI): domain Eukaryota; kingdom Metazoa; phylum Chordata; class Mammalia; order Eulipotyphla; family Soricidae; genus Sorex; species Sorex palustris. Next base: position 9,687 of record JAOXYA010092236.1, read on the forward strand.
TGAAGTTGTCCCTCTACTTGTCTCTTCACTTGGACCCTGCCTTCATGAGGCAGCGAGTAGATCCTGTGCATCTTTAAGCCCCTGATGCTCAGCCCCTTGTCCTGGCGGGGAATAATTAGTAAAGTTTGTCAGCCTTTGGGACAACACCGTTTCCTGGTATAGGCGTCGGCCTTGCTTCCCCCTGCTGCTTGCCTTCCGCCTACCTGCTACTGGCCCATGACCTCCACTCCTTTGCTTTCCTCAAATGCAGTCTTCAGTGGTTTCCTCCAACCTTCACTGCTAACTTGTGGCTACTCAGCATGGCGCAGAGGGTCAGCCATGGTTTGTCGGCCTTTTCTCATGGCTTGGCCCTGTGTCTTGCTACCTACTCACGTATGTGTTCTCTGCCCTCCTTGCCATGACTTCAAGAGACTCCAGGGGTCTCTGCAGGCTTGGGAATCTGCACACTTGCACATTTTATTTCTGTGAAATGTGCTGTCTTCATTCCAACCTGCTCCTTCTCTTTATTTTTATTTAATTTTATTTATTTTTTGGGGGGGTGGCACACCTGGCTGTGCTTAGGAGCTGCTCCTGGTTCTGTGCTCAGAAATTCCTCTGAGCCGGCTTGGGAGACTGTGTGGGGTTTCAGGGATCAAACCTGGGTCAGATGTGTGCAAGGGAAGCACCCTCCCTGCTCTACTATTTCTCCAGTTCCCTATTCCTTTTGTTTAATATGGAATATTTTTTTTTGCAATTTTAGCCCCAGGATATATTCCCTGTAAAACCCTGGCACACCCTTTTATAATAGCTTTAGTGGATTCTGAGTTTTATTTTTCTGTCTGAACACCACATTTCAGTCTGTCTGTTCATCCCTCCTTCCTTCCTGCAAATTCATTCTGCAGCCGTTGGTTAGTGACTAGACATGTGGCCGGAGGGGTAGTACAGCGGGTAGGGCATTTGCCTTGCACATAGCCTACACAGGTTAGATCCCTGGCACCCCATAGTGACCTTGAGCCCAGCCATAAGTGATCCCTGAGTTGTGAGCCAAGGAGTAAGCCTTGATCACCTCCGGGATGTGACCAAAAAAAAAATGGGGGGCCGGGCAGGGGGAAGTCATTAGTCAATTCTCTATATTAGCTTCTGGATGACAGGGTTTTTTTTTTGTTGTTGTTGTTGTTGTTTTATTTTTATAGATAAAAGCTAGCATAGAGGCTGTCACATAGTAGGCACAGATAATGTTTCACAGAAACTAAGCTCTAGAGTTCAGAGTCCATGGTAATTGATTTCTCCCATGTTCTTGAACTCTACCACAGCAGCATGGTCATGAGTTCTGGAATATCTGCCTATTCCTACTGTATTCTTCAGTACAGTGGGGAGTGGGGGTGGGGGGTGGGCAG
>JAOXYA010092272.1:0-11061 GCA_028565675.1 Sorex palustris
TACCTCTCTCTCTCTCTCTCTCTCTCTCTCTCTCTCTCTCTCTCTCTCTCTCTCTCTCTCGCATGCACCAGCATCCACATGACAATTCTCGGGCAGACCAAAAAATTGGTGAATATCAAATACCAGGAATGGCCCACCCACGAGAGAATTCCTGGAATTCCTATCCAATGGTTTGAATAATCCACATCTAAATTTTTAGAAGCAAATGACCTCATCACCTAAATTTCCTGGGTAGTCTCTGAGGTAAGTGATTCTGACAGTCTAGGAAAAGGAACTCCATCAAGAAACAGCCTGGGGTGCCAGAACGGTGGTATAGCGGGTAGGGCACTTGCCTTGATTGCAACTTACCGGTTTGATCCTCTGCCCACCATATGGTTCCCCAAGTCCACCAGGAGTTATTCCTGAGTACAGAGCCAGGAGCAGTCCCTGAGCATTGCCAGGTGTCACCCCAAAACAAAAGCAAACCAAGAAAGAAAGAAGCAGCCAGGAAAATGGCTCTCAGTGGCTAACTCACTTACCAAGTGCCCAGTGCAAATGTGACGACCTTAACTTAATCCCTGACTGAGTCCATGCCAAGTTGATCCTGACTGTCCAAGTCTGGGTCCTAGGTGAGGGGTTGGGTGGGGGTGTGGTGGGAAGAGTTTTGGTGTCTAATAATATGAGGAGTTCAATGAGCTAGAATAGGGAAATGGACAGATATGGTTGATAGCTGCACCTATGTAAAGAAGACATTTTAAAAGATATACCAATGGCAGGCCAGCAGGAAGGCCAGCATTGCTCAGTAAAGGAGGATGAGATGTTCATCTGAAGCTGCTCTAAGACTGTCTCAGACGAAGAGACTATGATATCAGAGCCATCGGAATCAGAAAATGCAGTGACTCACTGGATACTGCTATTTCTTTATTGCCAAATTTGATCTTTCCCAGAATTACCTTCTGTAATCATTTTTTCATGGGGGAGGAAGGGAAAGAGGGGTACACCTGATGATGCTCAGGGATAAGCTCCTGGCTCTGCACTCAGAAGTCATTTCCTGGCAGTGCTCAGGGGACAATATGAGGTGCCAAGGATCAAAACAGGATCAGCTACATGTAAAGCAAGTATCTTGGCAACTGTACTATCTCGCCAGCCCTCCCTCTGTAGTCTTTATGAGAAGAGAGGGATCCAAAGAAGAAAAAAAAAGAAAAGAAAAAGAAAAAAGAAAAAAGAGAGATCAGAAAATTCTCTTTCAATAAGCAAATGATGTCGTGGTCTACTAAAAGCAATATTTTAGATTTTTTTGGAAAATAATGAAAGTAAGAAATAATCTCTTTCACACTGTGTACTCACATTCACAGAACAGATCTTACTCTTTTATTTAAATTTTTATCTGTTTTTTCCTTTTAAAGAATATTTTAGCCCTGATTTCTTATTGTCATTTCGGGACCTCTGGGCTGGAGCAATAGCACAGTGGGTAGGGCGTTTGCCTTGCATGCGGCCAACCCAGGGTCGATTTCTCCATCCCTCTTGGAGAGCTCGGTAAGCTACCAAGAGTATCCCGCCTGCACAGCACAGCCTGGCAAGCTCCCCGTGGCATATTCTATATGCCAAAAACAGTAACAACAAGTCTCATAATGGAGACATTACTGGTGCCTGCTCAAGCAAATTGATGAACAACTAGAAGACAGTGCTACAGGGCTACAGTGTATTTAGGAACCTCACACTAAGAGAAAGACAAAGGGAGTGGGACTCTGCAGCTGTGGCTATGAGCTGGAGAATGTCCCAGGGGCCCTGGCTCAACCACAAGCCTCCCTCCTTCATCTCTTGTACACTCTTAAAGGAAGTTCAGCACTTTCAGGAGATTTCATTGGAGATTTGTTTCCAAGGACCAAATGTGCCAATCAATCAACATGAGTATCTATTCCCATTGATACGCTGTCCATTCATTAACTGAAATTGTATTTTAATTAACCAATTGGTATTAATTTACAGCCTAGCGCATTCACCTATATTATATATAAATGATCACTATGAACCAGAATTCAAGAAAACAATTTTAAGTGTACTGATAATGTAGTACTTTTCTTTTTTTCAATAGTTTTTGTTTTAGGGCCTCTCCCAGTGGTGCTGAAGATGGGCAAATAGGGCCATTTGCTTGGGGTGGGAACTGGGGGATGGATGGCCACTGTAATTGATACTCAGGGACTATGCAATGTATTTCAACCCTTTGAGCTATCTGGAGACCCCAACAGTTCCTATGTCAATAAAGAATAGACCCCAAAATGGACACAGAGCAGGTCAGTTCTGTGATGTAAAAAAAAAATAGTTCTTTGGGGAGAATAAAATGCTTACAGCACTATGTAAAGAGAGCCCAAGACCTATTGGATTTTCATATTGATTTTACTGTAAAACCTTTTGTAAACACAAGTAAACCCTCTCCCTTTACCTAGATAAGAATGTTTTGCAGTGGGGCCGCAGAAATGGAATGGCAGATAAGGTGCTTGACTTGCACACAACTCATGTGGGTTTAATTCCTGCCTTCCCATATAGCTTCCAGGCCCAGCCAGGAATGATCCCTAAACACAGTGCCAGGAGTAAGCCTTCGATCCTGCTGTTTTCTAATCTCAGAAAGGCCTGAGCACCACCAGGTGCAACAAAACAGAGATGACAGGCTTAATGTTTGTTCTCCAAAATTCACTTACAGTATTTGTCCTTGGGGGCTCAAGCACAGAGCTCTTTTCAGTTCATTCAAAGACAGCACACAAACACTTCTTAGAGCATTGGTCCTTGTCCTTGGAGACTATAAGAAGTGGAACTTCCAGGAAGTGCTTCCCAAAGAGAGTAAGACCATGCCTGCAGTGGGGGTCTGCAAGGATCCTATGTGGTAGTGGTTGGGGGGGGAGGGGGAGGGGAGAGGGCAGTCTTGGGCACAGTTGGAAGGATGCTTTTTGTTTTCTTAAAGAAGGTGGATGTCTAAGGCACACTCAGTATTTTTTTTTTCTGAAAAGGGGCAGTATGTTAAAATAAATTTAGAATGCTCTGTGTCAGGGCAAGCTAAACTACTAAACAGTATACTGATCTTTATATCCACTTATGTGATGGTGCTTTGCATGTAGATAAGGCTTACAGTGCAGACTGACTTATTCCTTGAGAAAAATAGAAGAGGTTGTGCTGTAACTGTGATTCTGAAGACTTAATCCACCAAAGGCTGCATCATATTAAGTACACGGAAGGAACAGACAAGCTTTCTCATCAAGAGTTCAGGACTCTTCCTATGGCTTCACAACAGAGTTTGAATATGGTGATTCTCTTCTTAAGGTTTCTCAACCTTGGTCATGTCCAACATGCTCATGAACTTGTCTCAACTTGCTGCAGACCTTTTCTGGAATCTACTCATCCTTCCAACCTTCTGCCTCCTTGGGATGCACACAGAAAGAAAAAAAATCTAACTAATTTAGCAGAAAGTCAGGCTCAGAAAGTTTTTTTTTTTAATTTTATTTTCATAAAAGTAGTTCACAATTGTTCATTACAGATAATATTCAAACACCAATCCCACCACTGAGCACCTTCCCACCACAATAAGAGGGACATGTGTGAAGGTTGTTGTATTTTATTCTGGAGCCATTTAAGCTTAATGTAAGAGAATACAAGCAAGTATGTTAGAACCAAACAAATGTGTGCTACTTTTGATGAGTAAGTGAGAAGGCTCAGAAAGTTTTATGCAAAACTATAAACAATGCAGAGAAGGTTTCTTGTGCCAATTTCCAATTTGTCTTTACTAAAACAAATTGAAAAAGAGTGTCTTTGTTCTATTGCACTTCAAGTATCGCTTTGCATTTAGACTGTTCTTTTATAGTCAGGGTTCTGCTAATCTATTCTCTGGGGAAAAAACAATTTCCTCTTACTCTTTTACACAATAGTTCTCACACTAGATGTATAGGATTTTTTTTCCTCACTAGAGATTTCTCTGACACTAGCTGGGAATCAACTCAATTCAATTCTGACACTAACCTGGAGTTACCACAGACCTCACAGGTTAAACACTTGGTCCCACAAGACTTCAGACACTAGTTGCAAGAAGTTGGTTCTCAGATTACCCACAATTTCTGTCCAACTTGACTAGAAATCAAAGGTTCCTAAAGCACTTCAGTGGGTTCAATAAATTGCTGCAGTAGCCCACAGAAGCCAGAAAAACAATTTAGTGGACTGGAGAGAGAGTACAAAAAATGCCTTGCACATAGCCAGCGCTACTTCAATCCTCCACACTGCATATGGTTTCCTGATCATGGCTGAGAGTGATCCTTGAGCATAGCAAGCTATGACTCAACACCTTCCCCACCCCCAAACAAAACCAACAGTTTACTTACTACTGTCGACTGACTATAAAAGATATTTCAAAGACTGAAAATGAACAGCCAGATGTAGAGGGACCTAAAACAAGTTCTGGATGGCCTCTGAGGACAGATACTTCAGCTCTGTGGACCCTCCATATATGCATTCACTAACCTTGAAGTTCATTGAACTTCATACTTACCTCAACATTTGTTTGGTTTAGGTTTATTTTTATCTGAGGATGGGGGGAGATCTGGAAAGCAGAGGAAGGGCTCACTCAGCATTGCTTAGTGGATATTCCTGGCTCTATGCTCAGGCATGACCCTTGGTGGTGATGAGGGATTAGATCCTGCCCGCATTTCAAACAAGCCGACTGCAGAGACTAGGAGCTTCCAAGAAAGCAGTTGAGTCTGGTCAACATGATGCAATTGTAGAATGCCTTTTGGATGTCCTTGAGATGGTCAGAGTCTCGCTTTGTAATCTTGGTAACCTGGGATTGTCCTTCAAATGTGCTCATGTCCTTGAAATGGTCTCTCCCTTGCTTGGCAGGTGATATCCTTGAGAATTTCTGCTTCTGTTCTCTCATGCCTACTGCCTACAGATGGCCCACGCCCCATCAGATAGTCGAGAAAACTGAGCTCTCGCCTTTGCTCCAGGTCTAGTTTCTCAAGCATGAGCTCTGCTGGGTCCTCCAATGTAATAAACTTGATTTCTCCCAACTTTCAGAGCCTGTCTCTTGTTATTTTCCTCTGGCACTGAGTTGAACTTCTGTAACAGTTGCTGGAAGATCCAACCATACGTGTGGGATTTGTGGGGTGCTCAAGGCTTAGTCCTGACTCTGTGCTCAGTGATCACTCCTGGCGGTGCTCAGAGCTCCATGTGGGGTGCTGGGAATGAAACCAGGTGGGCCTTGTGCAAACTCTCTTCCCACTTTGCCATCTCCCTGGCTCCAATGTCTGGGATTTTAAGAGGTTTTGTGAGGTTTTCATGAGCTCATCTATCTTTAATCCAATCTTCCAGTCCTTTTCCTCTTCCTAGAGATAGGTTTTAGAGCTGGAAGTTCCAATCTTCTAATTATGTCATGGACTTTATGGTGACAAGTTCCCATCTTGGAAGCACCCCAGAGTTGGGGCTGGAGTGCAGTGGGTAGGATGCTTGGCTTGCAAGTTCAATCTCCCGTAGCATATATGATCCCTCGAGCCCAACAGGAAGGGTAAGGGGGTGCAGGGAAGAGAGGAGAGAAAGAGATAAGATGTGGAGGTGGGGGAGGTAAGGAGTGGAGAGAGAGAATGACCGAGACAGAAGAGAAGAGAGAAAGAAATAAGATGGGGAGGGGTGGAGGAGGTGGGGGGGGGAGAGAGAGAGAGAGAGAGAGAGAGAGAGAGAGAGAGAGAGAGGCTTCTATTATCTATTATTCTATTAAAATTACAAAGGACTTAGGAGGACCTCTGTGTCAGGAACTGGTGTCAAAGACCAAACATTAAGACAAAAGATGCTCCCTGTGCTCTTATCACTTAGGAAATTACGAGGGTTTTAAGACATTTGTATTAGAAACTGGGAACAGAACCAATATATATGTTCTCCATTATTTCACAAGCTTCACTTGTCTCCCCTTGAAAAATTGTTTCCTTGTGTCACTGATTGTTTATCTCTGCCTAAAACTACTCAACACAGATTTTAAGGGAGAGGTTTGACAAACTGTTCTGGTGAGCATTTTGTAAACTACTGCCTTCCTTGCTATCCATGAGGGCACTGACCAATCTCTAGTCCCTGCTCAGTGGTTCTTGGCCTGTCTCTGACATCTTTCTGCCACCTCTGAGCTGTGTCCCAGAGCAGACTAGAATGAAGGTTACCACAGTATTCCTAAGGTGAGAAAGATTGTCTCCACAGGGCCCAAGCTATAAACAGTTTTCTCTTCATGGGGCTCTGAACAGTCCTTTCTCTGTACCACATTGGGCTTCTTTGGCTGCGATAGAGATGTCCATTTACCCCTGTGCTCTGTCTCAATCACACCATCACAGTCTTCCTCCAGAGTGGAACTGACTGAAGAAGTGGGAAACCCATGCACTTCACATAACGATCTCACGGGGAGTCAGGACCGGAATCCACTGGTGGAATTTGCCTGTGATAACTCACATTTTCCTTGGTTTCCTGAGGTTCTCAGGGGAAGACAAATTGAGTGGAACTGATGGGGGAAGTGAGTATGCGCTTCGCTTGAAAGAAGGCGGGTGACCTTGAGGTCACACAGACTGTAGGAATGCTGAGACAGCGGCCAGATCTGGAGTGGAATTATAGTCTGGGAACTAGATGAAGCTCAAATCTAACTGAGAGCATTCAAAATTAGCTCACTTGTATTTTTATCATCTAGTAATTCTAAATCGTACCTAACTCCACAAATCTAACAACATCATAGAAGTATGGTATATTTTTATTTTATATATGTATTAGTTTTTTTAATTTAAAAACAAAACAAAAAACTCCTACTCCAGGATCAGAGATATAGTATAGGGGTTACGGGTTGTGCCTTATATGCAGCCAAACTCTCTGATCCCTAGTACCACATATGGTCCCCCTGAGCACTGCCCAAGTGACCCCTGAGCACAGAGCCCTGAGTACCCATAGGTATGGCCCCCAAACCCATCTCCCCCCCAAAAAAAATACCCTCCCACTCCAGACCACAATTCATTATTTATGACCAAAAAATTCTATAAAGAAACAAATCTCCATGTAGAATGCTTTTCTTTTTAAATTTGGAAAATATGAGTCCAAAGGTAGCTCTGTGTTGTTGCCACTTCTTGACATAACCTACATTTCACTGGTGTTGATTAAATTGCCTTCCTTCATGAAGCTCCATGCCTGTCTCTCCCCTCCTGCTTACGGATCACAAGCAATTTCTATATATATATATATATATTTTTACTTTTATTTTTATTTCTTCGCTTTTTGGGTCACATTTGGCGATGCTCAGGGGTTACTCCTGGCTCTGCATTCAGGAATTAGTCCTGGCAGAGCTTGAAGGACCCTATGGGATGCTGGGAATCGAACCCGGGTTGGCTGCGTGCAAGGCAAATGCCCTCCCTACTGTGCTATCGCTTCAGCCCAGATTTATTTCCTTATCATCTTTCTGGTCATTTTATATGGACACATATATAAAACGCGTTTTATATGGACACATATATAAAATATATAAAAACGCGTATTGGGTGGCTGTCTTGGGGACATCTTGCTATAGATCTCAGATTACAGTGCTCAGGCCAAATTAATCCTTCCTAACCCTAGCAGGGTCCTAATCCAATTGTTACTCTTTGAATCATGACAGAATTTGTCCACGACCATGCTCCTAAATTGTTATAAGTTTTATGGCATTTTGGCCTGTCTGTTTTGATGCCAAGGTAGCTCACAGCTTGACCTGGGTTTATCCAGTCAGTCCCTCGTTGGGACCCTGCTTTTGGGGTGCTAGGAACTAAGGGCAACTGAAGCTTAAATCAAGAAAACAGAAGCCCAGGAGTGAATGTTATTAACTCTCAGGTTACAAAAACATAATATTAACTGTCTTCCTGTGTCCATACAAAAAGGACATTGCTCTGAAGTAAACTATGCAAAAAACACACGGGAAAGAGAAAAGCAATATTTCACTTCCAAATACAAATCAACAGAGTCCTTAGAAGGATCTGACCTTACAAGTCACAGGGTTTTCTTGGGGATATGGGGATATTTGCTTCAGCAGCCAAAGATCTCTGGAACCAGCCACAGCCATGCTGAGATCACTCTCCACACGTTCGGATGAGCCTCACGCATGAAGGAACCAGCAGAGGAACCCAGGTGTGCGGGACCCTGGGCTGAGATCTCCAAGCCTGCTCAGATCAGGACTGGGCCTCCTCCACACAGATTCCCCGTCTTCCATTATGTAGGCGTTACAGCCACCAACTGCCCCCGGCACCATGTAATTCCATCAACAGCCAAGATGCAGAGACTATAAAACCCAGCTCCCGGAAGCGCGCAGCTGCATTTGCGGCCGTGTGACATCTTCTTATCTAGTTCTTACTCTGGAGAACCCGGCAGGCTACCATGAGTATCCTGCCTGCATGGCAGAGTCTGGGAAACTCCCTGTGGCGTATTAAATATGCCAAAACCCAGTAACAATGACAGGTCTCATTCCCCTGACCCTAAAAGAGCCTCAAATGTGGCACTTTTCTAAAATCTCAGGGTTAATTAATATAGTTTTATGACCTAAATGCTTATTTTTATATAATTTAGTTAACTTTGCTTAATTTTGTAAATAATGGTATAAATACATCTTTAATTTCATAGTCATTAGAAACAAGAAGTTGACCAGAGAGAGAGTATACTGGGTAAGATTATTATTATATTATATTATATATTATATTATTACATACCTTGCACATAGCTGATCAGTGTTTGATTCCTGACTCCAGTTATTATCCCTAAACCTTACAAAAATGATTCCTGAATACAGAACCAGGAGTAATCTCTGAGCAGAAATGGATCCATACCCCCTAAAATATGTTAATTTTTAAATTTAATTTAAATAAAAATATTTCTGCCATAAATATATATATAAAATCTCAGGTCTAGGACAAAGGAGACGTTACTGGAGCTTGCTTGAGGAAATCGATGAACAACGGGATGACAGTCATGCGGTGATGGGTGATGAACAGATTGGGGAAGCAGAGCACGGAGGAGAAGTTACAGATAAACACAGAGGAATGGAAGTGCCTCGGGAGCACTGTGATGGGTGTAACCCAATAAATCTAAGATGCTTGTGGCAAGGAAGAAAGGGTGGAGGAGAAACAACAAATTAATGTTTTATTCTCGCAGGGGACCCCATGGGATGCTGGGGATTGAACCTGGGTTGGTCACTTGCAACACAAATGCCCTACCTGCTGGACAATAACTCCAATCTTCTTCTTCTTCTTCTTCTTCTTCTTCTTCTTCTTCTTCTTCTTCTTCTTCTTCTTCTTCTTCTTCTTCTTCTTCTTTTCTTCTCCTCCTTCTCCTCTTTCTTCTTCTCTTCTTTCTCTGCTTCTTCTCTTCTCTTCTTTCTCTGCTTCTTCTTCTTCTTTCTTCTTTCTTCTCCTTCCTCCTCTTCTTATTCTTCTTTGTTGTTGCCATTTGGGAGTTACACCTGGCAGTGCTCATGGTCTACCTCTGACTCTGCACTCAGAAATTAGTCCTGGAAGTTCTCTGAGAAACTTATATGATGCTAGGGATCAAACCTGGTCAGCTGTGTAAAAGGGAAATGCCATACCCACTCTATTATAAGTCCTACCTCATCTTCTTATTTTCTCACGATGGTATTTCACAATTTTTTAAAATCTTATATGTATTTTTCTCAAACTATTAAAGTCCATATTTTAATTATTTATTTGATACATTATGCCTGTGATATTGTATCTAAAAGTCACTCAGATCTATGGTCATTTAGAATTTTCACTCAGTTATTTCTTAGCAGATTTACAGTTTTAAACTTATAATAATCTTAAATGTATTTTTCCTGCACATTTTGAGATTATTTTTAGTAGATTAGATAAACATTCACAAATATCTTGACCTTGTCATTTTTTGGGGGGGGTGTTGATTAACTTTGCTAAATTAGTATTCCTAGCAGTCATTTTTTTATCATTTGAATATGTTTTCCTATTTGTCTCCTGCATTTCTCAGCAATATTTTCATTAATTCTTATGAAGAGACATTTACTTTTCTGTATTTTATCTAAATTAATTTCCAGAGGAACTTTTCTTTTTTTTCTTGCTGTATTAATCATTTATACCAGTTCTATTCATAGTGGGTCAGCACAACTACTCCTGCTATGATATTAATCAATCACCTGTATAGCTTATAATTATATATAGAAGAAGTGGTTGTAGAGTGCTTTGACTTTTGCATGTACAGGGTTTTCTCTTAAAAATTTTAGCATGGTATGCAGTAGTCACCTGAGTCCAGTGGGATTCTCTCCAGACAGAGACAATAAGACTATTTGAGAGTACATAACCTCTGGTTCATTGTCTTCTAAGCATTTTTAATCCATCAAAAGATTTGTACATATAGAAATAAATGTCACTCAGTCACTGTCAATGTCCTTCCATTGTTCATCGATTTGCTCGAGCGGGCCCAGTAATGTCTCCATTGGAAATAACATTAAAATATTATAAAAATATTACCAATACTGTATACATGTATTCTATGGAATGTTAGACTATACAGAAAAATTAGATTGCAAGTTTGATCATAGAAGTATTATTTACACCCCATATACCCCATAAAGTCCCCTGAGCCCTCCAGGAGTGATCCCTGAGCATAGAGCCTCAAAGAAAGTCTTGAACACCACTGGGTGTGGTTCAAAAACAAAACAAAACCAAATCAATGACCTAGGACTGGGGATATAGCTCAATGGTAGAGTGTACCCATGAGACATCCTGGGTTCCATGATCACAACCAAAGAAATAAAATACACAAAACTAAGAAATACACAAAGCTAAAATATACAAGACTAGAAAGGCCCTGTTCTAGTTTTGTTTTCTTTTCCTAAGGGGGAGGGAGGAGGGGAGAGGGAGGAGTAAGGGGTACAGGAGGGGTGTGGAATAAGGGGACACACCTATGGGACTAGGGAGTACTAGAGATGAAGCCCTTTAAGCCATGTACTCCTCAACCCTCCACTTCTTTTTTTTTTTTATTAGTGAAACACCATGAGGTACAGTTGTAGATTTACAATTTTTTGTGCTTGGGTTTCGA
>JAOXYA010092287.1:0-11060 GCA_028565675.1 Sorex palustris
ACATGTTTCTTGGACAAGGAGAGGAGAAACATACCCAGTGGATTCTGCTCTTGGGTGGGTCGACCAGCTAATGAGAATCTGTCCTAGAAGCGACTATTCCAAGGGAAAGAACTCTACCCCTATTGATTGTGACCACACCTATGTGTAATTGTTGTCCCAACCCCTCATGCTGGGGAATATAATGAGACTGTAAGAGTCGACTGGGGATCAGGATCCAGACTCCAGAGCAAGCGGAGAAGGGTATCCAGATTCCAGAGCCTGAAGGAGGATGAAGGGTGATGAAGATGGAGAATGAAGTAGCACGGGGAGAAATAGGCAGGAGGAGAATAAGAGGAGAATGGAGATTGGAGTGAAATAAACTGCAACTGACACCAACGATCCTGGCCATAATTCTTTCCTTCGCCTGCCCATCACCGTCGACCTCCCTGAGGTGGGGGAATCGGCGTGAGACTATCAAACACAGGCGTTGGGAGAAATAGATCCCTGGGGTCTTTTTGAGTTTACACACAAACTGTGCCCTTGCATCTCATGGACTGGCAGATGAGGAAGAATAATGTCAAAGCCAAGAAAGTAAAGTGCAGAATTATTCCATGACAGACAAAATATGGGACCAAAGGGCAACGTTAATGCAGCACAGATGCCTGGACCCATGAACCCAAGGATATCAGGGTCAGCAGCGCGTTTCACACACACTCAGGACACCCACACAGTGCCCAAGGCCTGAGCCAGGGAGTGTTCTCAGACATTCACCTGCATGCATGCCTCTCCTCCCCGGCCTCAGAGCTCCTTCTTCCAGCCACGTGATTACCAAAAGCTTCACCCCCAAATGTCCTGAACCTCACAGAGATGGAGCATGGATTAGTGACAAGGAAAAGGTGACAAGTAAACCCCATTTGTTCCTCTAAAAATGGAGTAAATTAATGGAAAGGCATGAACAGAATCTGCACATCTGAAATTCTACAGATTTGTGGTTATTCAAGAGCTAAAATCTAGGTCTTAATTTAAGAGTAAAATATGGGGCCGCAGATGGGCCAACAGGGGTTTAATCACATCACAATATGCAGGGATTTTATTCTGGGTTGGGATCCTCACCTCAGTATACTCAAGGCTTCTTCCTGACTGCGTACTCAGAAATCACCTTTGGTGGTGCTTGAGGACCACAGGGGATTGTGAGGACAGAATGCATATCCACAACTTGCAAGACAAGCACCGTGCCTGCTGTTCTGTTTCTCTAGGTGTGGCACCACATGGAAGGTCCTCAGCCTGCTTGAAGTGATGCCAGAGTGCAGTAAACCCCAAAGCGTAACAAGTCCAAGGATGGCCAAAGACGATCAAAACCCCCAATTGTATCAAAAGTAAACAAAAAAAGAACCAGACAGACAGCACAGCGGGTGGGGCACTGGCCATGCTCACAATCAATAAAGGTTCGATATGGACATACAATAGGGTCTCTCAAGCCATCAGGAGAGTCCAGAGGCAAACCCTGAGTTCTGATGATCTGAGAACCACTGGAAGTTACCACGAGCACTGAAATGGAGCAATAACTGATGGGGTGAGGCCCTAAGAAATAAAGTAAACTCTTTGGGAGTGATAGTACAGCAAGTAGGGCACAGACACTGCACACACATATGGATTTGATCCCCAGCAGCACACAGGGTCCCGGACCACAACCAGGATAAATAACTATATACAGCTAGGAATAATCCCTAAGAATTTGTAAGTGTAACCCCAAAACCAAATCAAAGCAAAACAGAATAACTGAAGTTGTGGGCCTGGTGCAACATTACCAGGAGTAAGGCAGTAACCTTTTAAGCTGCCACATGTGTTCAATCCTCAGCACCTCATGACCCCTGAGCACATCCAGCAGAGATGCTTCAGTACAGAGACAAGAAGATTCATGTTGTACCCCAAATAAAAGCAAAACCAAAACAAATACATAAAAGCTATGTGTAGTAGAAAAAGTAATCAGAGAAGAGAACTCAGAAATTGCAGGATTCAGGGACTACTTAGAGGGACCTGAGTGAAGGTACAGCGCATGGGGAGCTTTCCAAGCATGGGGCCAACCTGGGTTGATCCCCAACACCCCAGACTCTTGCCAACCCACAGAGAGTGACTTCTACAGACAGAACTTAGAGTATTCCCTGAGCATCACCAGGTGAGCACCAACAAGAAAACCAGGGAAGGAACTAGAGACAGCTACTGCACGGCTGCTCTGGCTCATCACAGTCACAACTACTGTTGGACACACAGTAACAGCCCAACACAGGTTGGCCCTGTACTGCTCTAACCAATAGCCTTCAGGTGCTGGTAAGTCTCCAGCATCACGTCCCTATAGAGCTTTCTCTGAGAGGCAACCAGACACGTCCACTCCTCTGGGGTGAAACTCATGGCCACATCGGGAAAGGTCACTGTGTCCTGAGCCAGCATACAAATGGGGGCAGAAGTCAGGGTCCGTCCCCACAGTTCAGTAGGCTGTGAGGCCAGGACCCCAGGGTCCTAGAGGGGATCAGGATCTGTGCCCTTCGGAGGAACTAGCCTCCACATGAACTCCTTTAGACGGGTCCCAACATCTAAGACAGCTACATCTATTAAAATGTGAAGATGCTCTACTAGAAGGTTTCTGAAGGTGGTGGTCTTGCTCCTGACCCCAGGGAATTCCAGTCACTGCTCCTATGAGCACTGCAGAGAGTAATAACTGAGCACAGAACCAGCGGGACCCAAATAAGTGACCCTGCTTTTAGCCCAAAACAGTAAACATACAACCCCTGCACCCCACAACTCATGCTGGAGGGAGAAGGGGACACTCAATGTCCAGCCATTGACTGAAATCTGTAGGACTCTGATCATGGTTCAGGGCACCCCAAATGCCTCTCAAAGTGTCTTAAGCCCAATAGCGCCTTTGCTGTCTCTCTGGGACTTGTTGCATGCACAGAACTGCAAACAGAGCAGCTAGTGAAAGTGGGACTGTGTGACAGAGCAGGTGAGGCTCTCCAGAGTGGGAAGAACAAAATAGGGGAAACACGTGTCCTGGGGCCTGAGTTTCTGTAGCTGCAAGGGCGTAAACAGGACCAGCATACCCGGGGACCCAGGATACACATCAGGAGGGAATCGGAGCACAGAGAAAAGAGGAAGCCATGAACACCTTTTGTGTGGCACAAAAATAATTAAGAAAAGAAAGAAAGCAGTATTATTGTGTAACAGGAAAGTGGATTGGGGACACTAGGTAGGGCTGATGATCCCCGCCAACCCGCAGGGTCCCCTAAGCACTGCCAGGGACAATGTCAGAGCGCATAGGCAAAAGTATAATCCCCAGAATCACTGTGTGTGGCTCCAAAAACAAAACAAAATACTCAGACACCAGAGTATTGATGCCCAGAACCCCATATGGAACCTGAGACATGTCATCAGTCATCCTTGAGCACCAATAATCTTTGAGCTGTGTGTGGTCCAAAACCCAATACAACAAAACTGACATAAACATGGCCTCAAACAGTTGAGAGCCGGACGCTCCGACAAGGAGGCACATTGCAGGATCCTTCCTGAAAAAACTCAAAGACAGGAAGCTCTGGAAACCTGATTCTCCTGTCAGTGCATCGCCTCATCTTGTCACTCTCCTCCTACCTGAGGTTGGTGTCTCTGATGATATTTCACCATCTTCTCCTGCCTCTATTTTTCCCGAAGATCAGAGACCTAGACGAGAAGTCAGAGTTGTGAGCACAGGAGAGGAGCAGAAACCCCAGTTCTGACAGCCACACCCTCAGGAACTGGCTCACAGACCCACCTGGGGGACACTGCCTGATGCGTCTATCTCCCCAGTAGAAACAAAATGGGTTAGCATCTGCGCTGCGTTTCGTGACACAAGTTCTGGGCATGGCTACAAGAGAGAGAAGTCAGCCAAGCCTTGGCCTGGGAACTCCTGCCTGGGTACCACAGAAGGTTCTCACAGGTCCAGCCAGGAATGGATTCTGAAGCCAGGAATTTCCGTACATCAGCACCCCCTGCAGGCCATCGCAGGGCTGCGCCAGTGATGTAGGCACATCAAGGGCTATGGTTGCCTGGGGCAGCCCCTCTCCTTAAAAAATGAATAAATAAATGTCTGGAGCAGTAGAACAGTGGGTAGGGCATTTGCTTTGAAGTTGCCCACCTGGGTTTGATTCCCAGCATCCCATATGGTCCCCTGAACACCACAGGAGTAGTTCTTGAGTGCAGAACCAGGAGTAACCCCTTGAATCACCAGGTGTGACCCAAAAGGCAAATAAATAAATAAAATAAAATTAAGAAAAAAAACTTTCTACACACAGACACACACTTTTACCTGCAGTGCACGCACAAGTGCACACACACAACCCTTTTACCCCCAGTACTCACCTCGATACCCAGGGGTCTGCGAGGGCTTTCCAACATGATGCAGATATCCCTATTCCAATATAGAGTAAACCTGTTAGGATGCTTGCCTTGCTGACACCAATTAATCCTCTGCATCCCTATAGGCCCCAGAACACTGCCAGGAATAATACCTAAGGTCAGAGCCATAGGAAGCCCTCGCGGTATCTCCGGGCATGCAGAGACCCCGATTCCACACAGCAAAAATGGCTCCAAAGGAAACTATCATTGGCAAACCCCAGCCACCTGCAGATCCACCGCCCTGGCCTGACCCATGAGGGCAACGAATGAAAAACTCCGATGGCAACAGGATCTCTTGCCATTAGGGGGCCTGCAGCTCTTCCCCTCAACGTGAATCTGTAGATTCTACTGCAGTGAAACTGGGGTCAGGTCCCAACAGGGGACAGCTGGGAGGGTTTGGATGGCCAAGGCCCTGCCCTCGGCAGGTCCCACACCCCAAGGCCCGCAGCCACGTGCTCAGCTCCGTGCCCACCCGTGGCTGCACCAACAAAGAGCTGAAGGCGACAGTGGCCGAAGTGCCCCCCAGGATTAAGCTCTCACACCTGCGACCCCTGCATACCACCACAGCCCCCTATGCCCCCCAAAGCTCCGTGGCCCCCAAAGACTCCATAGTACCCCAGGAACCTCCTGGATATCAGGGAACAAATTAAAAACAAGCGCAAAAGCCCCACCCCCCTCCACTGGTGCAGCCCTGCGCCTTACAGTGTGAAGACCAGGAGGCGCCAGGTGCTCACAGGAGGCCGCCCCTGCCCTGCACCAAGACAAAACCCGCCTTCACACTCCTCCTCGATGGGGTCCTACCTTGTCCTTTAACCAAGTGAAAAAAAAAACTCTCTGACCCGTTTCCAGAAAGAGAAGCACCATGAAGGCTCCTCTGTGATGTCACCTCTGTTCTGCAAATAGTCTTAAAGGGCCAGACTCCAATGTGCAGTAAGCCATTATCCCCACCCAGGTGAATCAGTCACTCAAGGGAGGTGGATTCTCATAAAGGAGAGGAGAGCCAGCTGCTAGAATTGCTGGTCAGCATGGGAGCTTGGGTGTGAAGTCCCCTGATGCTGAACTGGTCAGTCAAACTTTGAACCAATGTTCTCACACACAAAGGCCATTATAAACCTGCAAGGGGTTGATGCAGGTAAAACAGGAAGGTAGGGATTGGGTGAGGAACAGGACAGTGAGTTTCATGGGGAAGCAACAAATCAAGATGGGGGTGAAAGCAGTGGCTCCAAAGCCAGTCCTGGCGAGGACCTGGAATAACCCAGACACAGAGCAGCCACCTGAGAGCCAGACAGAAGCTGGAACAGGAGAAAAGGCTGCTGAGGACATCTGAGAGCACTTTATGTGTTAATGCACTACCGCTGACAACACATGAGCAACTGAAACTCACGTTGGAAAAGTTCGATGGGGAGGCTTCAGAAATATAATTTCAAACCCGAGTATGGACCAGGAGGGACCAGTACACTGGGTTAGCACTTGCACTGAACTTGATAAACTTGAGTTCTATCCCTTGCATCCCAAATGGTTGCCTGAGCTCCACCAGGACTAACCCCTGGGAAGTGTCTGATGGGGCCCCAAAATCAAAAATATTATTGAAAGGAATACTACCCAGCATAAGGACCCATCCTAGAATGGAGGCATATACTGAACTCATGGTAACCAAACTTTCCTAATGATTTTATAGCCTTACTTAGCCTTTTCGAAAACCTAAATGATTTTTAGCATCCTAATGACCACTAGATTATTGGGCCTTACTGATTCCTAAGGCAAAATGTTTCAGATATTTTCCCTCTAATACTAGTGAAGTGAAAGTGGGTGGGATCCGGGAATGTGACCACACTTCATTGTTAGTAATCAATGCTGAATGGAATTGCCTGCTGACATGGGAGGAGCTTGAGGTCTCTCCCATAGTCCCACAATTTGTAATAGTTGACTCATTGGGCCTCTTCCATCCTTTCAAAAAACTGACAGAGATGGAGGGAGAACAAGGGGCATAAATCCCATGAATAGTTTACATGCCTGACAGGTGAGGAGTCAAGAAAGCAAAGCACAGGGTCATTCCCTGACCAACAGTCCAAGTGAGTGAAAGGCACAGAGAACAAGACACAGATGACTGGATTCAGGTGCCTAAGGCCCCCACGGGTCAGCAGCATGTTTCACACATGCTCAGGGCACCCAACCACTGCCCAGGGCCCGAGCCAGTGAGGGTCCTCCGACACTCACCTGCACACATGCCTCTCCTCGCTGGCCTCAGAGCTCCTCCTTCCATCCAGGAGATCACTGCAGGCTTCACCCTGGAATGCTCTGCTCACAGAGACAGAGACATGGATTAGTGACAAGGTAAAGGTGACATGAGAACCCTGTGTGTCCCTGACATAATGGGTCAAATTACTGAAAGAGCATGAACAGAATATCCATGCACAGGCTATGTAACTGAACTGGCAAGTAAGCACAGAGCAAGGACAAAAAAAGGCAAATACATGACTTGAGCCTGAGTCATGGTAGCTGAGAGAATGCATACAGGGCTACCACACCCCAGAGGTCTTGATGCCCGTCAGGGGTCAATCTGAAGCATAGAGCCAAGATGACATCCTAGGCACTCCACTATGGCACAAAAATATGAAAGAAAACGAAGCAGTATGCTGGAGTAATAGGACAGCAGGTGCAGGGACAGTGGGTATGGCTGCCAATCTCCAACGTCCCATATAGTCCCCCAAGCACTGCCAGTTGCAATGCAAGAGCATAGATCCAGGACTAACCCTTGAGAATCACTGGGTGTGGCCCCTCACCTTCAGCACCCTCCAAAACAAAACAAGGAAAATCATGATGCCTTGGACCACTGGCAGCCCACTGGGTTCCCCAGGCCTGGCAGGAATGATCCTTGAGTTCGGAGCTGGGAGTAACCATTGGGCAGCACTGATGTGGCCCAAACCCAACTCAACAAAGTGGCCTCCAACGGCATAGATGCAGCACACAGGCCAAGAGCCACATCCCATCTCTCCTCCCTGAGACTGTTGGCCCGGGAAGCCTGTGTGCTCCTGTCTTTGCACCGTGTCATCTTGTCATCAGGCGTCAGCCCTGATCTAACCGGGTGTGGCCCCCAAACAAAAACAAGCCCAGCATTGTTGGGATGAGGAGAATCCTTCAAGCCCTGGACTGTCCAGTCAGAGAGGTGGGCGGCACTCAGCTGGGCTCTGTGGGCCTGAGAGTGGCTAGAGCCCAGGCATGCTGGGCCGGGTGGGACCAGTGGTGCCAGAGATGAAGCTCAGGACCTCAGACTTATGCCCCTGCTCCAGGTATCATCACTAAAAATAACACTGAGTGGGACCAGGTCAGTGTCTGTGATTTTCACGGTACTGATGCGTCTCATCCCACAAAGGAGGCAGCAGGAGCACTGTTGAGAGGCATCCTCCCTATGGGCACACAGAGGACAAAGGTTCCGAAGCCAGCCTGGCACCAGACAGCCCCCAGGAGGGTACCCTGGGTATGAGTGTCTGGGTGAGCCCCCATCACACCCATCCAGGGGGCTGTTGCTTGACCCAAGGCCCAACTCCCATATGTCCCAGCCGGGGACTACCGGTAGGCTGGGGAGGGTCCCTCTGCTCCCCCGATCTCAGCTGAGGTCCATTACCCAGTCCAGGATGGTCTTTCTTCTATGGTCCTGTCTCATGACCTTCACCTCCATGTCCTACTGACCGGTCGCCAGGGGTATGGGCACGTAGGGCACTGTTTTGGATGGGGTGGGGGGCACGACCACCCTCTGTAGAGAGAGGGCACCAGGCTGTACCCACTAGTGCTCTAGGGCCAATTGGTCGCAGGGGTCAATCCTGGGGTCTCATACATACTGCACATGTGTTTTGCGCTTTGAGCTCTCCTCCCTCGGGCTGCCAGCTATCTGACGAACAGCTTCCTAGGCACATCATGGAGAGAATCATGGAGACTCAGAGAAATTGTGAGTGGCCTATTTTAAGTGGCAGGTTTTCAGCTCACCACTCCACGGGACTTCCCTTGCTCCTCCCATCTCCTCTGGACTCCCCTTTTGCTTGTACCTGAGCTTGCCATAGTGTCCATTCCCATGATCAACTTTAAGTCCACTCCAGCATTCTTGAACACAGCGAGTCTGTCTTTCCCGCTGCCTGCTGTGCAGCCAATGTCATAGTCCTCCACCACATCCCAGACCTTGGGTCAAAAGAGCAAGACAGATGCTGAGCTAGTAAAATACCCTGCCCAGCAGGGAAATAGACAGTGTGATGAAAAATTGTCTCAGTTAATTTTGTCACTATGATTCATATACTAAGCCCTTACCACATGCCAATCTCTATTATCCATTGGTTCCTTTATGCATTGATTCCTTTATGCATTTTATATTATGCATTGGTTCCCTGACACAGTTCCAGTGTCAGGGACTGCTGTTGGAGGTGCTCAGGGGACCCTGCAGTGTTGCGATCAAGCCCAGGCATCCCACATATAAAGCATGTGCTTCCGACCTTTGAGCCATGTCTAGATATTGCCATCTGAAGAGTTGAAAAATCTGAGGCTCTAGTTAGAAATTTTCAGGCAACTGGGGTTGGACAGACAGAACAGCTGGGAGGGTGCTTGTTATGCACACATATGACTCAGGTTTGATCCCCAACATCCCAGAGGGTCCTCTGTGCACCACTAGGGATGATCTCTGAGAACACAGCCAGGAGTAAGCCCTAAGCATGGCCAGGTGTGAGTCTGACAAAAATAAAACGGAATAAAATCTCCAGGCTGCCTCTTGTTCCCAAAGTCCACATCCTCTCATTTTCTTCTGTGTGAGCTTGTGTTTGCTCTTAAGGACATACAGAGTCTTGTCCATCGCCAGCAGCACAACTGTGTCCTCTGTATTGCCTGTGTCCTTCAGTTTCACTTAGCTCTGAGGTGATAAACTCAGCATAAAGTCTTCATTCTTCAATGAAATCTCTATCTGATCAAGAAAAAAGACACCCTGCCCACCCCAAGCTAATTTTCAAATTCATCCTCTACACAGAGCCTCAGAGAACTCCACCAGCCCAGTTCCAGCAACACACACTTGTGTGCAGCCTTCACCAGTCTCCTGCTTGAGTCCCTACCTTCTCTTTTTGTTTTTTAAGCCACACAAGGATGTGCTCAGGGTTTACTCCTGGCTCTGGGTTTAGAGATAACTCCTGGGGCTGTAGAGATAGCACAGTGGGTAGGGTGTTTGCCTTGCACGTGGCCAACCCGGGTTCGAGTCCCAGCATCTCATATGGTCCCTTGAGCACCGCCTGGAGTAACTCCTGAGTGCAGAGCCAGGAGTAACCCCTGTGCATCGCCAGGTCTGACCCAAAAAGCAAAGAGAGAGAGAGAACTCCTGCTGTTGCTCTGGGAACCCTCTGCGGTGTTGGAGAATGAACTCATGTTGGCTATGTGCAAGGCAGGTGCTCTACCCGCTATATTATTGCTCTGGGCTGACCTCTTTTATTTCACCTTTTGCCCCAGTGATACACAGTGATACTCCTGGCTCTACACTCAAGTATTACTCCTGGCGATGCTTGGAGAATCACACTGGATTCTGGGAATCGAACCTGGGTCAGCCGCAGGCAAGGCAAATGCCCTACCCACTGTACTATAGCTTCGGTCCCCTGGACAGAGCTCTTATAAGGTACCTTTTCCTGCCCCTGTCCTTACTAGGACTCAGTCAACTGGGCAGGTACCCTGACTTAGGGAAGGTGCATGCAACTTCAGGGAGTTTTACTCACTGTCTCCATATACCTGTCATTCATGTAGATTCATAATGAACCAGACACCAGTTCAGGGTTCCCTCCTGTCTTCCCTGGGGGCAGTACGTAGAAAGCCACGATGGGGAAAGAGGGCAACAAGCTGGGGGCATATCCATGATGTTGTGTAGACGCTTCCAGGATTCCCTGGCTGGTGTCTGGCGTGCACGATCTGACCCTTACTCAAGATCTTTGAAGCAAAGAGGTCCCGGAAGAAAGGGTAGAAATAGCCCTTCCCCAGACCTGACTCAGCCCAAGAGGGGGTCAGTGTCTTGGGGTGAGCCCCTGTGGACTGAGTTCGTTCCAGGTAGAGTCCATAAAACCCAGATAGTGTTATTCCATGGTGGTCGGCACTGGTGGGGAATTAATTCAAGTCCTGACCCTCTAATAGTAGGGCCTGAGTCTGTATGGGATGGTTCTGCTCTCAGCCTTCCTATGAAAACCCTCTTGGGTTGAGGTCTCTTCTCAGCCCCTCCTATCACAATGCCACTGGGGTCAGGGTCTGCTCTCAGCCTTCTTCCAGTCCCTCCTATCAGACCTTCCTGGGGGTGTGGTATCCTAACTGTCCCTCCAGTCAGATCCTCCTGGGGGAAGGTGGTGTCTCCTTTCAGTCCCTCCTATCAAACCCTCCCTTGGGGCAGGGTCTCCTTCCAGTCCCTCCTATCAGATTCCGCAGAGGGCGGGATCTACTTCCAGTCCTGTAGGGTAACATTGCTTTGTCCTTCCACTAGAAGCTTAGGTTTATCTGGTTACACCCATTAATCTGGTTACACCCATCACAGTGCTCCAGAGGCACTTCCACTTCCATTGTGTTTACATGTAAACATGTAAACAGTCTTCCCTATGCTCTCCTTCCCACCCAGTTAATCAGCTTTCCCCTTAATCAGACTTTGTTAATTTGTA